>VZTX01000289.1:204713-215580 GCA_013400915.1 Pardalotus punctatus | reverse complement strand
CCCCCCCCCCATCCCCTCCTCCCCTTCTTTTTAAATACAGACTTGTGGATAATACTTCTTCCATATTTTGCAAAGGCCTCAGGACTGTGAAGAATGTCCACTGTCTTAATTGAAATTATAGATTTAAAGAGCATGTACATCTCTATATTAGTATTAGTAACACAAATAATGATTATTGACTCAAGTGGCCACATTCCTACAGGAGGAAATGCAGACTGAAGAGAAATGGACATTTGAACAATATAAGAATATTCTTGTGTATATGTTGAAAGGAACCTTCTTATCTAAATAGAAACCCTTTTTGTTTCAGAGGAACAGTTCCACTAAAAGATTGCTGGTAATCCAGATGTAAACATTTCAGAAATAAAAGAAAATTGTTGGGTCAAATGGTCTCATATAAAGAGTCTGTGACTTGGTGGGGAGCCTGCATTGAAACAAGTTTTCTGTCAGGGCCTGTGGCCCCATCATGGGGAGCAGTTGTTCCTGAAGGACTGCACCTGGTGGCAAGGACTTGTGCAGGTACAGTTCATGTAGAACTGCAGCCTGTGGAAAGGGCTCACACTGGAAAAACTTAGGGAGGACTGCCTCTTGTGAGAGAGTTCACACACTGGAGCAGGAGAAGAGTGTGAGGAAGAAGAAGCAGCAGAGAACATGTAATGAACTGACCTCTATTCCCAAATGTAGAGAATTTTGAAGTAAAGTTAAGCCTGGGAAGAAGGAAGAGGTAGTGGGGGCTGAGGGGGTAAGGTGATAGCAAAATATGAAATACATAAAGAAGGTGTCCATCTAGGCAATCAGTAGCACTACTTGATGAAAACTGTGTAAAAGGGGTACTGAACATTGATAACAGAAAAGAAGCTCAGATCATTCTTTCTACCAGTCTTGTGAAAATTTTGGAAAAATTTCTCTATTTCCCCCAGTCTTTGGAAGGAAAATTATAGATTAATTAGACTAAATAAAGAAGCTGGAGGCTGGACTGTGATGACATTAACTTAAGAAACTAAAAGGAACTCAAACATGACATTTTCAAGTTCCTTGATCGGGGGTGTAAATTACTTGTTGGAAAAGTCACCTGTTAGAGGGTGCTAGATGAAAACTGAAGTCACTTGCACCTGCCAGAAGGACTCTGGACAGCACCTGAGAACTAAACACAAACAGCTCTGACTTCAGCCCATAAAAGGGTCTGCAGTAAAGGAAAAGGTCCCTGATTACTTGGGTGAATGCAGTCTGCTGAAAAAGAGTCAGCACAGTTTCTAAAATGGGAATGGCTGCTACAATGGCTTGATAAGAGTTTTGGAAAGTTGTTAAACAACATGTGGGTAAAGGCAATCCAGAGATTATAACACATTCAGATTTTTAGTAACCTTGATTTTTTGTTGTCAGATGAATATTTTTCAAGAAACTGAATTATTTGAAGATTGGAGGAATTCTCCCTTTTATAGGCTGAAAGCAGTTAAGGGATAAATCACAAAGCAGAGAATGTAGTGGTCTTTGCACAGAGTGGAGAACACTGACAGCATATAATATTCTGGGCAATGGCAGCGGTTTTGCAGTGGGAATAATTTTTGCTTAATATCTTTTAGTGATCTCTGAGGATTTGGAGGCCATTAAAACTGAGCTGTTTTGGGTAGTCAGATGCCTTACTGCTGATAAAAAGTCCTCAAGAACTTCACAACACTGAATGATAAAGCAAAATGATGATAGATTTCAGTGTAGCTACATGTAAAATCTCCAGAGAAAAAAGAACTAAAACTGTACTTACTGGATGCTGATTTTGGAATGACAGTAGTAAGTCAATAAGGATATCTTGGAATTATCATTCACAGCTTTCTGAAAGCTATAATTTCTCCATAGCAGCATTCACAAAAGCCAAGAAAATGCTCATCACAATCACAAGGTGTAATAAAAACTGGATAGAGGCTGTCATTTTGGTGTTATATAAAATCTTTATATGTTCTTATTGTGACTACTTTTTGCAGGTGGGTTTTCTGCAATCCTGTGAAGGTAAAACGGAGTTAGATAAGGTACAGAGCATTAAAATGAGATAATAGAGCTTAAAGAAGTGAGGCTAAAAAGGCTGCAGCTCTACTATTGAAGAGGCAAAGACAGACTGGCTATGGACTAAGCCAAGAAAGTGAAGCATAAGATAAAGAGAGCACTGTTATTCACTAATAAGAGGGCAAGAGGAGGGGGATATCTGTTTGAAAGAGGAAGAGATAATTTTAAAACAGATTATTGTAAAAACAGTAATAAACTTCAGAAATTTGTTGCCACAGAAAGTTACTGAGGTGGGTAGTATCAGCAGATTCACAAAATGATGAAACAAATGTAAGACAAAAGGGTAAATGAATACTAAAGAGAATAGGCAGGAACATGTCTTCTATCATCCTTAATTCTGTGAATGTAGATGCTGGGATGTAAGCAGGAATGCACCCCAAGATCAGATGTATCCCAGAATCATGAGGGAACTAGAACACAAATCTGCTAAGCTACTCTCGATTGTATTTGAAAAGTAGTGGCAGAAACGTGAAATCCTTAAGGTCAGGAGAAAGGGACACAGCACATCAATTTTTAAAAAGGGTAAAGAGGAGGACCTGGGGAACTACTCACCAGAGAGCCTTACCGTCATTCCCAGCAAGATGATGGAGCAGATAATTTTGGAAGACATGTCAAAGCATATGGAACGTATTGAGGTGGTTATGGACAGTCAACATGCTTCACAAAGGGCAAATCACGCCTGACTGATCTGGTGACCATCTATAATGGAGTAACTGTATCAATAAACAAAGGAAGAACAACTGATGTAGTCTACCTAGACTTTTGTATTGCTTTTGAAAAAGGCTTTTTGTTCCATTCAACGTCCTGTCTACAACATTGGGGAGATGGGTTTGACAGAAGGACTGCTAGATGGATAAAAACCTGGTTGGAAGGGAGCTTTCAAATAATTGCAGTCAGTGCCTCAATGTCCAGAAATGAGTGCGGTCTCTCAATGATCCATGTGGGTGGCAGTGCTATTTAGGATCTTTGTAAATTATGTAGACAGTAGGAATGAGTACAGCCTAAACAACTTTGAGAATGACACCAAGCCACCAAGCTAGTGGTGCAGTTGATTTGTCAGAGGGAAGGATTACTCCCCAGAGGGACCTTGACAGGCTTGGTCAGTGGGCCCATGAGGAGCTCATGAAGTTCAACAGTGCTACTTCTAGTTCTGAGCTAGTTCAGAGGAGTGCCACAAAAAGAGTCAGAGGGCTGGAATAATTCTTCTGTGAAAATATGTTGTTAGAGTTGGGGTTGTTCAGCCTGGAGGAAATAAGGCTTTGAGGAGACCTCAGTGTGGCCTGCTTTTGTATAGAGGGGGCTTACAAGAAAGAAGGAGAAAGACTTTTTACCAAGGCCTGTAGTGACAGCACAAGGCATAACAGTTTTAAACTGAAATAAGGTAAGCTTAGACTGGACATAAAGAAGTTCTTTAGTGTGAGAATGGCGAGACACTGGAACAGGTTGCCCAGAGATGTTGTGGATGCCCCATCCCTAGAAGGCTCCAGGTAAGGCCGGATGGGTCTTTGAGCAGCACCCTCTAGTGGGAGGTGCTCCTGTCTGTGGCAGGGTGATGGACTAGATGATCTCCAGAGGTTCCTTTTAGCACAAACCATTCTATGATTCTGTGACTATGAATGCGTGGAATGAACTACTATTGGCACTACCAGAGGTAGAAGTATAGCACTGGACAGAGTATAGTTCTGCTTGAGTCAGTATTTCTGGTGTTCTTATGTAACTGAAGTAATAACAAACTGAGATAAAACGCATGTCCAATAACAAAATTTTTTGTGGTTTAGTAGACAAATCACATCATAATGAAAGGGGGAAAAATGGGGGGAATTGGTACAAGAAACAGAGAAGAAATCAGATCCATTTCTAACACATAATTTAATTCTTTCCTCTTTTTGGTGGATAAGACAAAAATGAAGAAAACCTGAAATATTTCAGTGTACAATATAAATTATTAAATTTTCTGTAAGCATTATTAAAATCTTCTCTAACTGTTTAAGTATCTCATTTTGCATCACCTACGGAAAAAAAAAATTGGTCCCTATTAAATTCTTAATTTCTTTGCATCAAAACTAAAGTAGCCCAAAGTAAATGCCCTGTTAATTTCTTTTTTTTTTTTTTTTTTAATATTTCCCATGGAAAACTTATAGAAACTTCTGATATTAAGAGCAAATGGGTGTTTTGGGATGCAGTGACAAAATTAGACATTTTTCTGACTGATTTAGCATACTTTCATAAAACTTATACAGAAGTATAAGTTGTTTTAAATAAATATAAATCAAACTAGTCAGAGTAAAAATAGAATTAGTCTACCAATTTATATTATGAAAATTATGAAATAAAGTTAAAATAACATCCATAGTAAATTTAAAAAATGTTTTTGCTTCACTCATCTTTTAGAATTATTACTTTTATGTAGTGCTATACATGTGATATTGAATAAAACATTAGGCTGAAATGAGACATTGACAGAATGCAATGTGATACTGAAATAGCCTAAAAAGGATGTGCAAAATTCCAGAATTTTCAATAAGATGAGGATAAATTAGCAATGCAAACACAAAACATAGGGCTTGTAATTGGGCTTATGCTTGCAAAGTTAGGGGGTTTTAAAAATCCTTTTTATAAAGAAGTTACTTTGAATTTCATTTTCCAAATAATAACAAATTTTACATATTCCTCAATGCTCCAGCTAGACAAAGGATTATGAATGTGAAAGGAGCCATTTTAGGAATAAAAAACTAAAGGTCAATTCCCCAGTTCCACATATATGTATATATGTATATACATGTATATACATGTATATACATGTATATACATGTATATACATGTATATACATGTATATACATGTATATACATGTATATATATGTACGTATGGTATCTAAATATAATTTTATTGAAAGTAAAAAAAAAACCCTTTTCTGTATGTGCCATTGAAATATGGAACTGTGAAGTAAACAAATCATTAAATCCACAGTGGTATGCCATTATCATTTACTATTTAACTACATTTTATATGTCAAATGTTTAAGTATATTTCAATGTGTAGGAATAAAATATCGATACAGAATCAGGTTACAGTTTAGAGATCTTGATTCTAGTGAAAAAACAATGGAAAATCAGACAAAATCTATTGATTCACCTTTTAGGTGGGAAATAGTCTTGGGCTGGGCTGAATATCATTCAATTTTTTTGTGGACTTTGCATGGCAACCATGCAACTCAGAGAAACGAGAACCAGAATGGTTTGGAATTTATACATAGACCACATAATTCTCATTTCAGAGCAGAAGGTTAAGCACATGGGTGTGGGTTGCTGGTTTATGCTCATGGTTGTTCACTTTTTTATTTCTTTAAAATTTGTGTTTGGAGATCAGATTTCAGAAGATAGGATACAGATGAACAATGAAAAAAGTGCCATACAATTTTCAGTGAAGTGGGAAAAAAATATATGCTCACCATATAATTACATTTTCTGTAAATATTGTTTTGAAAGAGAAAAAGCTAACTTCACCTGAGAATTTCACAGTAACTGATATGCCTTTCAAATAATTTCTTAAATTCCAATATTTTCTTTGTTATATAAAAGAGAAGCATCAGTGATTCACTTTTTTTTTTTAATAACCAGGAACTAACCAAAATATTACCTGCACTGTACCTACTTTTTTTTCCTTTCAAAATTCTAATTTAGTAAATGATTTCCTACTACATAGAAAAAAAAAAAAGAAAAGCTGATTTCATCTATCCTGACACTTCCTTGCTTTACACTGCCATTTTATTTTTAGAATACCATACTCACTGAACAAGAAGCTCTAAGTAATCACATCTCTTACAATTCTGATAAGCAAAGTATCAGACATATTATTTTGCTTTAAAAACCCCTCAACATGACCAAAATGCACATACGAGAAAACCTGCAATGAGAGAGAAAAATCAACTTCTTCCATGACTGCATTACATTTCTTTTCCTCATATTTTGCAAGTTTTTCTCTTTCAAATGAAAGGGAGAGCAGGAAGATTTTGAAGTGGTGTTTGCCATCCATTTGCAGTGTAGAAACAGTTCCTCTAATCCAACAAATTTCACAGTCCACTGTGTTTCAGGGATTGGTACAATTCTCACTTAATTTCAGCCGTGGCACTCAAAAGCAAACTGTAGTCTCTTGATAATGCTACAACATAATGGTTAAATGCATTATAAGAGCTGTAGACAACCATTTGCCATGCAGATGTTAATTCCCATCTTTCCCCCCCCCCATCATGAGAGGAGCAGACAAGCTGTATTTCTAATGCTCTGAATCCTGAAGCTGATGTCTCTACCTGCCCTAGATCACTATTTATGGAGCTGAGGTACTGAGCTGAGGTACCAAGCTTATATCAAGCTTTTGGCCATTGTGCTTTTCTAAGTGGTGTCTATCATGGAGAATCTTGCAGATAAAATAATTTCTTAATCCTTATTGCTTTTTTCATCCGTGACTGTGGGTGTACATTTATCTCATTAAAAAGTAGCTTGTACTCCCTTCTGTAGCTTCTCAGCAGACAATGGAAAAAAAACTTCCAGGATACTGTTTCCCCACAACTTTTCTATACCTTGAGTAGGCTACTGTAGAGGGAAGAGAAGGAATAGAAACTGAGAGTAAAATGGCATTTTAGACTCTTTTCTCTGTAGGCTCATTAGAATTCACAAATTACAGAAGTGATGGTGAAAGGAAAGTACTGCTTAGGCTTGCTCTGGAGAGGCATCAGTTAAAGTTGTAAGACCTTTGTATTTTTCTACTACTTAAATCAGCTTCTAAAAGCAAATAGCAAAAAAAAAAATCCTTTCACACTCCCAAAACACAACACTAATGCTTTTTTTAAAATATGCTACAAAACCCCAGCTGAATTATTCCAAGACATGATTTCAAGTTCCTGTATGGATAATTTCAAAGACGAATTCAGACAATTTCAAAGAGATCTTATGGCTGTTTTTAGAATATTTTTCTAATATAATGCACTTTCATTTCTTAAAGCTTTCTGCTTTAAGTTGACTGGTAATCACTGAAATGATTCAGAGCACCAACAGAAGTATGCCTTCTCTCACAGAGTCCCTGAATGACTGCTAAACCACAGCTGTGATATAAAGATCGGAAGCTGTGCCAGTAGATCACAACAATTAAGATAAGCAAATAAATACAGCCAGAATAAAAATGGAGGCAATGGCTTTGCTGCATGAAGAAAGGCTACTGACAGCAGTGAATATGAGCACATTTTTGTAAATGTGAGCCACTAGAATATTCATATTTGCTTTAAAGTTTTCAAAATAAGGATCATATTATTTTTAATTGTGTGCAGTTTATAACTGACACCAGCTCTTGTTGATTTATTTTATGTCTTCTCAAGCATACCTCTGTTGTGAATCATCCCTTTGTTAACAATACTTGCTTTTAAAAGCTAATCTAAAGTTTTCACCGATTTCCCATATATGCATAAGGCTGCCTAAAATCAATTATGTTGTTAGAAGCATGGAATTGGCAAGCATTGTAGATAGGTAAATTATCCACCCACAGACAAGTGCAGAGAGAAAAATGTATACATATGCAAGGATAAGAATTTTTTAACTAACCAGCATTTAAAAGGAGAAACAATGAACCTCACATAGCATTTTCATTGCCATATATCACAGTACTTTTAATAGGTTGCCTATAGAATATTGATATTAAAGCTCGTCTAGATGTTAATAGTCAATTGCTGCTTTAGTTTTTAGTGGTAGAAAATATGTCATAATACTTTAAAGATACACCTTTTACACTTTATGGACGGTCAACTAGGCCATTATCCTGTGTAGTTTGGCTGCAAATTTCAGATTACACCAGAAGTTTTGATCTACTTATTGTGGGCAAGTTTTATTTATATTTTTTTCTGGTAAAAGTCATATGGTAGTGCAGAACTTCTCCTCAAATTTCATTCTGGCAGTTACTGTAAAAGATGGAATATAAACAGCCAAGTTGGCTATTTTTCTGTAAGAAAAGAATCTTCTTTTTGGCTTGAAGACTCACTAAAATCAAATGTGCTAACAGGGAAAAAGTCACTTTCAAGTCATATTGTTTTTCTCTTCTTCAATGACTGAATATTCACTGATATACTTCAAAGAGTCAGCCTATAATTCTGTTATTATTTCTGGAAAAGAGATGAGGTAGACTAATAGCAAATAAGGGAGGGTAAAATGATTATTTTTAAAAAATCTATAAAAGCTGTAGACTCCCAGCTAAACAAAATCCCCATAAATATTAAAATTCCTGACAGCTGCAAGAGCAAGAATCTACAATGGCAGTAGCCAGTACTCTGCAACACTGAACCATGTAATTTACATCTTAGTGAAATTAAACATAGTATAATGGATTAGCTTCCAGGCAACAATACTATTAAATTTGCCGTAGCAGATTATGACATCATCTGAAACCCCAGGATACACTTTCAAGCTAGCTATTATGCTTGTAATATGTACTGCTTTTCTGGTTAGTTTTTCATTTAATTCATTGCAAGGATTATGTTTTTCAATGGCTGCACATGCTACCCAGCAGAATGGCTCTAGAATATCTCTGAGCCAAAGTAATGGCACTTAGGGAACAGAAGTGATATTATTGTAAGGGGAAAGAGGTCAGTAAATGACTTGATATCACTCAAACAGTACTTGTAGCTGTTATATGCCTTCGCAGAACTTTTCTTATCTAAGATGCCTTTTATTTTGCCAATAAATACTTCTGAAGTTTCTATGCTTTTAAATTCCTACTATTATAAAACTGTGTATTAAGTTCGTAGTGGAATTAGTCAGAAGAAATAAAGAGATTAAGATGCAAAATAAATAAGGGGTTATAGTGCGCCAGGAAGGAATCTGGTGAAGACCCTAGATGGATGTGAAAGCAGTTTTCTGTATTGACAACAGCACCACAATCTCACCCAGGAAAATTTTCTGTACTGAGGGCTCCACCAATGATTGCCACAGTTGCCTACTGGTCTGGGCTCTACTTTTCTGGTGAGCTGCCAAGAGTAGTTCCACAACTTGAATAATATCCAGAGGGGTGGGGCAAAATGCCATACGTTATATAGTCTTGCTATCAAGAAATGCTATAAATTATATAGTGATGAGAATAATGAATTATGTTCCTGTCAGTGTTAAAATACACATTTACTGTATTCATTCAAGGAGTTAGTGAACCTACACAGGCAGTAATATTGTGTATGTGCATAGAAATTTGAGACAGATTCTCTTCTTAAGGGCAATATTCAAAGTGTCTAAAATCATCAGTGTTCAGCTCACTGAACTTGGCAGCCCCATATCCTTTTCTTGCCATAAACTTCAAAAATTGTATGGCAAAAAAACCCCAAACTATATGAGGTGTCACAGTGTTTAAAAGTTATGTAACTCTATCTCTACAAACAACTGCACGCATGTCATATGTTTCTGCATATGGCTTAGGGGCAGGCTACCAGCTTTCCATGAAACTTCTGACTGGCTGAGCTGTTCCTTAGTAACAGATTAGTATTGATTTCAGTGCCAGGATTCTTACAGAGCTAATCTTTATTGCCACTGAGCAGATTTATCAAAAGTTACATCCTTGTCCTTCCATGTCCTTGGTCAATACCAGTACCTCAATTGGTTAATTAGTTAGCTAAATGTGGATATATTTTCCCACTTCAGTGTTTACCTGCCAGAAGAATATTCCATTGAAATATGCTCTTTCTTTTTTCACTGAATCAAAGGTATTAGTCACACTGTCCATAGCTTGCCTTTTGTAAACATATGTTTGTTAAAATAAACATTCACATTTAGATAAAGGTTGATCACAATTTATAATCAAACTCATTGCTGTACCTGTGTGCTCTTTTCAAGGATTCCTGTGGCATAAGCAAAATATCTTTCTAAGTAACAGTACTAATTGAGACATAAACTGATGTTTTCACAGCCTTACTTCCCTGCAATTATGCTATTTTTCCATTTGCTTCTAAATAAAAGTAATGAGTAAAAGTAAGTTCCCAGCTATGTCTATCTTTTTTTGAAATCTTGTAGTGATGCTTTTGCATGTCAGACTCTTAAGGTGGAGAAATTAAAATCTTTTCACTAGAAATATCTCGATATGCTCTCAGAATGCAACAAATGCAAGAGCAGACCCAGAGGTGGTCTGAAGACAGTCCCCTTTCAGTGCCAACAGAATCTTCTTTTTGAGCTGTCTCCTTTTGCCAAACTAGTTCTATTTACCTGCAGCACTGGCTGAAAAAGACGTGAGCTAAACTGGCTTTACTAGAGTCAGAAAGGTAATTTGGTCACTCCACTGAGTTGCTTGTTCCAAAATGCCCTTAGCACTCCAAACAGTACAAAAAGGCTCTGTGTGTGTATAGTCTCTGACCAAAAGTCGATGCAGTGCAGATTTCCTACAACTTGTAAAGAGTAGTGAAGCAGCTACTGAATCTTACAGCTCTTTTGGCTGCCATCATTACCTAAGTAACAGCAGCTGATGAACCCATATTTTTCTATGACCTTTCAACATCTAAGTACATTTTCTGCATAGACAGAAGTGTTTGTAGATAGGAACAGTGTATGACTGACAAGAGGTGGGTTTTGCAATCAGAACAGAAAAATTTTCCAGGATATCTTTATCTCTTCTGAATAAAAAACAAAGTTAAACAGAGGTAACACAAATAAATTTGGGGATAAATCTCAAATTCATCACTGTTTCATCCATGTCATTTGTTCTTCCATGTTCCTATGATATCTTCAAGATCCTAGTTTCTAAAGAATTTAGTAATTTTAAAAAACCAAAAATGCTTCATCCCTGCTAA
>VZTX01000289.1:155392-204624 GCA_013400915.1 Pardalotus punctatus | reverse complement strand
AAAGGGGGGAAGAAAGAATAGGAAACTTCTAAACTTTCACAGGAATAGAAGCTAGTTATATTAGCTCAGCTTACTCTATGACAGGTAATGCCTTTGAAGCCTATTGTATAAACACAGAACTAATAATTGGCAATTTTATTTACAATTATTACAGAAGAGAAACAGACATCTATGAGACACTGATGGGCAGCTGTCTCTACTATTACTCACAAAGTTGCTTTTAAGCAGGCTTATAAGAGGCATTACAGAGACTCAAAAGCAGGCAGGTATAAACAGTGAAATCAATGCCCATAAGCAAAGCCTAAAAGATATAATTCTTTTAGCCTAGACTGCTACCTCTTTTACCTCTGTCACTGCAAGCAATGCAATGTGCTGCTGAGCCATTTTGTTAATTCTCTGATATTTTTTCTCTTACTCCATTTATTCTTTGATGGCTGCTGGTATTAAAACTGATGTTTGCAAAACTGAGTGAGTTGATTAATAGGTATTTTATACATCTGGTATTTCCTAATAAAAGACTGGTAAACTTATTTCAATTATCATACCACCAACAAGGATGCAATCTGTTCACAATGGCTGTTTACGAGTGGCTGCTTTGGGTAATGGCTGTTTTCTTAACATGGGAAATGAAATATAATATTATTAAACAGAGATATGCAGAATGGTGTGTCAACTTATCCATCTTCCTGATGTTTATAGGCTTAATTTTTTGTAATGTTTATTTTATTTTATGGGACCAAACGTTAAAGTATCACTTATTTGAAAGCATCAAATTTCTTTTATTTTTGTTTTAATGTCCTTGAATATTAGCATCCACAAATTCATGTGCAATCACTGCAGAAAACCTGTGGTAGGTACTCTATTAATCCTATTTAGAGAAACATGTTGTAATGAGAGAGATAATGAACCAAGGAGTTTAATTTTTTTGTGTTTTACCCACAAGGCTAAGGTATTCTTCTTTGGTGGTTTTGTTTTAACAAATCACCTGTAAAATGTCTTAAAATGATGCATGATAATCCCAAAATTGCTATGAAAATACAATGTAGATGAGAAAGCAAGAAGTGCATATGTACGACTGGATGATGAAGATAGAGATGTGAACATTGTAAAGATTTTAAACATAAAAATAACTAAAATTATGTTAGATTAATACCTCAGGTAGTGACAGAAAGCACTGTTGTACAAATTCAGCCGCTCAGGAATCATTAAAGTGCAACTATTTATTTCTGAGCAGGGAAAGAGTTTTTCTGGATCTGCAAATCCACCCATCAAACAGTATTTTCTCATATGTCAGTAAATAATATTTGACATATGTCAGTAAATAATATTTGAAATGCTAAATGTGTCAGAACACTTTCATAAACCACTTAGATCTCTAATGGAAACAATGTCTATTTCAGATACTGAGATATTTAAGTCAATCATATACAGATTTGAATTTTGATTATTTTGGGGAAATAAGAGAAAAGCTTATTCCTTCAAAATATAAATGGATAATGGAAACATAAATGTTTCTAAAATTTTAAAGAGCTCTAAAACATAAAGTCTTCAACAGCTGATATCTCAGAATGTAGGCAGACATAGGGGCATAGAAAACAGATACACAAAGATGCTCCTGCCGAGTAAAAATTTCTTGGTCCCTGCCATTACAGTAGTCACTACTGCTAAGAAAACTATTCAAAAGGGAATGTTTCCTTTACCTTCTTTCCTCATACCCAGTAGACATAAGCTGAATGTTTTGGTGTCTGCCACCATGTATTTTTGCACTCTTAGCATGTAAACCTTGACTGTTAGTAGAGATACCACTTGGCTCTACTGTCAATCTTGACCTGCACTATGAATCAGCTATTGCTCCTCACAGTAAATCTGGATGCCTTCTGCAGCTATTTAGATAATATCTCCTTCCCCCTCACATAATTGTTCTCAGAGTACTTGGTCCTTCTAGTCTTCAGCTTCTCAGCAATGTCTTAATATAGACCACGAGCTGAGGATTTTTCATAAGAAACTATATTTCTGGTTACCTACAATTAAGTAGTATGAGGTAAAGGTTGTTTCAAAAGCACTAACATCACTACCTCTAAAGGTAAGCCACTCTAATCATGCCACTGAAATTTTACCTCTGAAAGCCTCTGAAAGCTGTAGTTTTATGAAGCCAGACTGACTTCACTAATGCTTACCCGAGCTCCAACAACTTCAGCCAAAAATGCTACCTAAAATGTCTCTTTGCTTATTGCATAAAGCTGAGCCATTTTGATTGTGGTTTTTGATATGAAATTAATGAGATTTTTAGCCTCTACTGCACAGCCAAAGATGCTGGAAGGATGAAGGGAAGTTAAAAGGACCATTTAAAAACAAAGAATGACTTGAATACATTAAATTTATTGGGTGAAACAATTTAATGAAGAAAAATACTAATTAAATTATTAAAATCTAGACTGTAAGTAGTAATTAAAAAGGCTGTTGCTATGCAACCAGAAGGATTTTTGTGACAGAGTGCAGAAATATGTTTGTTAAGTATGCTGGTATTTCACTTTGACCTTTTTCAGTCACACACCTGCCCAAACTATCTCTAAATGTATTTTTGAGAATGACAACATTAAAGATATCTGCAGGATGAAGAAGCAGAAATACTATTTGAATTACTTAATGGCTTTTATTATGGGTAAAAGGTTAAGAGTAAGAAATTAATGAGATAAAAATAGATACACATATAAAATTATGTATAGAATTTGTATGCTGATATTTCATCATCACTAATGGATTAATTTCTATCCCAAACACAGGTCCTGATCCTAAAGACATGAAAACAATAATTTTCATAATGTAGTGTATGAGCTAAACCTGCCCTCTCCTGAAGGTTTTAAATAACAATTAAATGTATTACTTGTATCAGAAACCTAAGCAGTTGTTCATGGTAACGAAGGGCAACTTTTGTTTTTTCTAGAATATCTTGTCTAAGATGTATGTTGATTTCTGCTACAATATTCCTTGTTACATGTTAAGATTTCTGTTATGGTCATGTGATATTGATATATGGAAAAGAGAACACCACTATACAGATAAAGAGTGACAAACAAAAGAATACTGTGAGGCCATACATATATTTCTATGAAGAAATATAAATTGTGTTCAAAATATATATATAGTGCTTCCACATATTCCCCATAGTCAGGCAAATTATGCCTTGGACTATGCTTTGCAAATGAGAGGGAGATCTGGTTTTCTGGACCTGCAAGACTCAGATCAGTAGTTAAGTAATTTATTTCTTGAGGTTGATTACTGGACATATGACCAACTCAAACTCCATTTTCTTTAATTCCCTTTAGTCCCACATTTAAATCACAAAACATTACAGATTTTACTTAGTCAATATAAATTCCTTCCCACTGATATTACAGCCAGAAATTTGGATGGAACTTGAATTGTGTCTAAAAAATTGGCCTCTTGATAAATGCTGGATCACCACCAGCATCCTGCATCCAGAAGGAAAGGGCTTGGTCTCTGGTAAATCCTGTTCTCTTCACTGTCACTTGCTTCCTCTTCTTTGATTTTTCAGTAAGAGAGTGAACAACAGTGATTCTTAAGCAAAATGGAAGTTTTTTTTCAGCTATGAGGTCCTACAGACTTTTATTTGCCCTTTCCCTTCTTTTTCTTATGACTTCTTTCATTTCCAAACATGAATTTATTATTGTTTTCTAGGCAGCGTCTCTTCAAACACCCACTCAGAATAGGCCCTAAAGCCTATTTTTAGATGTTGTAGCACAGGAACTATTAGATCTAAAGCCAGAGTGTATCAGTAAGGGGGACAGATTTGAAAAAGGACCTCTGGGACCTTCGCTTGTCATTGGACACAACACACTTTAATGAGCTGGGAGCAGAAAGACATGTAGAGCACTGTTACCCTTGTATGCAAGGAATCTAGGTGGAAACAGAGTATTCTCCAAAAAATACTGTAGGTTCTCTCTCTCTCTCTCTGTGCGTATTTACATATATACATACATATATATATGTATAACATTCAGCTCTTAAATGGATGAAAAAGTGGGTGATCACTGACATGCCAGAGGAAATTGTATTGGTTGCTGTTACTGGGATTATCTATTGTGTTTTTCAAGAAAGAAATTATGGTCATGCACAAAGAAATCCCCAGGCTATGAAAAAAGAAAAGTATAAAATATGCATGCCTCGTATTCCAGCAAGAAACAGGTAGAAACTTGGGGTAGAGGGTAGCAATAAAAACCAAATACATCTACTAAAAATATTTAGAGAATAATGAAAAAATAAACTTTTGTTCACAGAATTGTGATATCTAAGTGTCCCTGGCTAACTTCCGTGTAGTGTTTACATCTAAAATGAAGTTTTTATTACTATACTTAAATTTTTCCTAAACATTTGTCATTTTACAGATGGCAATACAGATTACATTTTTTCCACAAAAATATAGACACCTTCTGAACACCTCAAGCTTCACAACTGAAGTTAGATATTACGGATATTCTTTACCTTTTGATGAGACATTGATGAAATAAGATTAACTGTAGCCAAATAAAGAACTGTAAATTATTGCCAAAATACTGAAGTTAAAAATATACTTTTGAGAAGATGTATTAAAAAGCTTTTATTTTTTTCCTCCAATTTCACTGCAACAGCTGAGCTACTTGACACCTAAATATGTCAGTTAACGGGTGTTTCCAATTCTGTGAGACACAGTTACAAAAGAACGTGTTGATTTCTACATGTGTGTCATAAACTCAGCTTTATCACAAATTTATATAGATAAAGCAGATTCAGAACTATCTTTAGTTAGGAGCACCATCTTCCCTCTCTTTTCATTTAAAGACAATGTTGAACTTCTGGAAAGACAGAAGAGTGTGTTCCACTGCTCAGTGAAGTTACAACTCCCTAAAAACTTTCTATTTTCCTTGCCTCCAGATAAAAGTCAAATATAAATTACAGGAAAACTTCAGCATCAGTGGAAATACAGGAGTTAGAATACAGCATTATACTTCAGAACTATTTATAAGTGCTTAAAAATGGTTGATCATTTTAGATGAAACTCTTATCCACACACCACTGACAAAAAGAACCCACAGTAGTAGTTCTCTAATATTGTAGAGAAGAGATTTTGTGCTGATTGTAAACCTTCTCTGTAAGTTGCCATAGTGAATAACTGTTAGACACAAATCACAAGAATAACATCATAAAGTTTTAATACCCTTGGCTTTAGTAAATTAGTTACATTACCCAGTAATAAAATGAGTTTCCTACCTCAACTTTGTGAATTCCAACTCCTGTTAAAAGAGAGAGAAAGAAAAGGATTTTCAGAGAAGGGTACAGAGAGGAAGACATTAACATTGTTTAGCAAATATTTCACAGAAAACAAGTTCACAAGTTGGATAAGAAAAAAATTATATAAAAAAAGAAAGTTCCCCTATAATAAAGAGAAAGTAAATAGTTTTTTCCTGTATGTAATCTCAGCTGTAAGAAGATTTTACAATTTAATTAAATATTTTTTGATGATACCTCACTACATAAAGTGAGGTATTATCATAGGAGAGAATAACAGATAGGAGAATCTGTGCTCTAATTAACAGATGAACAAGGAAATTTTTAAAAATACATGAAAATTGAGGTTCAAACATACTTTTAAAAAGTCACTTGCCTGGAATTTTAACCCTGTCTTTTAAGCAACTAAGCAATAAAACAAATGAACTTTTTTTTTTTTCTTTTTTAAGTCAATGCATGGTTCTCTAAGTGTTTTTCACAGTCTTTTAATCAGTCATCTCCATCTTCAGTTCTGAGTTGTTGATATGTCCTGGTATTATTTTGTACCCTACTGTTGCTGTTGCAGTCACTGCATATTAGACACCTTCCCAGCACTGTCAGAAGTCTGAAAAATTAGGGAGTAAAGGACAGGAAAGGGACATTCTAAAATATATTTTTAATGAAATATGCCAGAGGTGATATTTATCTACTACAAACCACGAACAACTACAAGAGACTTCCAAAAAGATTTCAATTTAGTTAGCCCTTGTAAATTTCCTTAACTACATAGTATAAGAGTCACAATCTTGATTTTTTCCATAAGAAATTTATTCCCTTCTCTTTAGTTCCTTCCTTGGAGGTGGAGTGAGAAAAAACTTGTAAATTATGTGCAAGTTCTGGACAGAGCAAAAGGGTATAGACATAAGACTTAAATTTTTCTCCTATTTCTATGGTCTCAGATCCATACCAATATCCATATCATATTACATATTTGAAATTTTCTAAATTAGTTTATGCACAAAACTACGTTTCTCTGGGAATTTTAGGAGAGCTTTAAAATATAAAGAAATAGGAATTGCCAAAAAGATGTTTACCACTGCTAATAAATGAACAGGTAATATCTCTATACAAGAGAAAAAGAATCCAACTCATCTGTCTTACAGGTTTGTTTCTTTTTCCCTTTAATTTTGTCAATAATCAATGGCTTATGCTTGACAACTTTTCAAATCTTTATTTTGGAATATAATCTACAGCACATGATCATAATTTTATTTTATGTAAGACAGTGTCCTACAAAAACTGTCTTTATAAGGTTCAGACTCTTTAAGAAAGCTACTTCACATTTACTTTTAAATAAAGCAGACAAATAGCATCTTCTTTCCTATTAACACCTCTGTAGGAGATAGTAAAATAAATAACTCTTCCTTCGTATTTTCTCGCTTACTTGATATAGGTACAATACTGTCAGAAAAATTCTCAGAGCCTAACAGAAAGAAGCAAGTTTGTGGAATTAGAATTTCATATTTTTGATGAACCTGAACTAATCTTGTAAACTCCTTAAAACTTAATCCTACCACTTGTATTCAAACTGTTGCTGAGACTCCATATCATGTTTCCACCCTAGTAATAGCTCCCCAGAGTATTTTATGGATTTTTAAATATTTTTATATATTTACTGTACTTCTCTAGAAATATATCTCATAGTTTGAAAAACCTTGCCTAAGAAGGTAGGGTTGATGTGTGAATAACAGGGCAAACAAGTGATGTGAGATCCTGATGAATTTGCTAATTTTGGGATAAATTTCTTTGTGGTGTTTCTCCAGTTCTGTTTCAAATCCTAATTACAGACTTTGTAGATTTTTCTCTTTTTATGCCTTGTGAGGTGTGCTTTTTTTTTTGTTTGTTTTTTGTTTTGTTTTGTTTTGTTTTGTTTTGTTGGTTTTTTTGATACTTTAGAGTGTGTCAATTTATGGACTTTATTTCATCTTTATCTGCATAGCCACTGGGGATCAGTATTGAAAATTAATTTGATTGAGCATAGCAGTCACATTATGTAGAATATAATTCAGTGAAGAGTCTGAAAAATAATATGACTGTTACAATTGAGGAGAAATTGCCTCCAAGAATGGAAAGAGATCAATTTTTTCGATAGTGTCATTTGTCCTGAACGTACCAATTCCTGCATAGCAGAATCAGGGCAGTTCTATAAACATTGCTGATAAGGAGGAAAAAACCTAAAAGAGCCCTAAACTGATGTCAATATTACACGCCCTGTTAGAGTGACCTGCTCTTCTGAGGTGCCCCATTGGAGTGTCCAGGTCTGGTACCCTCAACACAAGAAAGATGTTGACCTGTTAGAACCAGTTCAGAGGAGAATTGCTGCATTGATTTTAGGGGCTGGAGCACCTGTCCTGTGAAGACAGGCTGAGAGAGCTGGGGCTGTTCAGCATGGAGAAGACCTTAAAGTGACCTTTTAGTATCTACAGGGAACCCACAAGAAAGATGAAGAGGTACTTTGCATGAGGACATGTAATGATAGGAGAAGGGGGAATAGATTTAAGATGAAGGAGAGTAGGTTTAGATTATATAGCAGGAAAAAATTCTTTGCCTTGAGGATGGTGAGGCACTGGAACAAGTTGTCCCAGAGATGTTGTGGACTCCCCCATACCAGGAGGTGTTCAAGACTGTGCTGGATGGGGTTCTAAGTAAACTGGTCTAGTGAAGATCCTCCCACGGAAGGGAGGATCCTCCCATGGAAGGGAGGATGGAGGACGATGACATTTAATGTCACTTCCAAACCAAAACTTTTTGTGATTATATGATAATGAAGTTATTGAAGGAAAGCTCTTGTCAGTGGTACTTAAGACGTGTTGTACTAGACTATGTTAAGGCAGGATCATTATCTGCATATCATTACACAGCAAGAATTACAGTCACTGAAATATCAAGTATAGAGTCAAGTGCTGCATTTACAAGTTTCTCCTATTATGTAGAAATATCAAGCTTCCATGAATAAGAGAATATCTTATCAACAATTCATTGTGTTTTCTCCTTCCTTTCTCTCTACATTTTTTTGTCTTGACTTAGCTTAATGCAGACCTGGCCTTGTCCCTTTTTTGTTCATGTAGAACTGTATTTCATGCGCATTCTGATCAGTCAGAAAACCAGAGACAAAAAACACAGAAGTAAGGCTTAATTTTAAGTGAGTCCTTGTTTCTTTGTATTTTTCTTACACATAGTGGCTATCTCTTCTCCAACATTTTCCCATTCTAGCAATGCACAGAACTTTTGCTGTGGATCATTAAGTTAATGAAATAACTTCAAAAGAAAATGTGCCTTTCCAAGGCTTTCCAGGCACAATTTTGATACTAAACTTGCTCTGTCATTTGAATATTGATTATCACAGCTTCACTGCCTATGAGATAGGATTAGGACTCTGGAAATCATTTTTTTTAAAGGTTGAAATTATATGGGGCTTTAAGATTTTTAGATAATGAAGCCTTGGATGATCTCATCTTGCATGCTGCCTGCCTTCAGTTCAATACTTGGATCACAAAACTAGCAATCTACCCTGGCTAATGGAGTTTGGAGTTATGAAACAATATAAATCCTGTGATTAACTGAGGAGCTATAAAAATGTTTGGACTACTAGTTCTGTTCTATCATCTTGTATTTGACTGCAGGTCTGTAGTGTCTGCTTGATTTCTTGACTTCATAGTACGTATGCTCTTGTGACCCTTAATTATAACAATTCCAGGAAAACTTCAAAAAGTGGATGTCTTTAGCCATATTCATTCTACACAAGAATTAAACTCACTGGGGAATTACTCGATCATTATTTACCTTTGTGTAATGACAATTAGGTTCTAAAAGTACTTGTGGTTCCATTTAGTTCCAATTTCTTCTCAAATGATACTTCTTTATTCCTAAATATATTTTAAAATTATTTTACTGAGATTTTTGTGTTTATTCAGAAATGCAATTCAATGAGTTTGGGATACATTGGGTTGCAGATTTTAAAAATTATTCTGATTTTTTTTACAAATTCAACAATCAAGATATTTTTGTATTACTCATCATCTTCATCCATGAAGACAAATCAACAAGATAATTTAATGCTATGAGTGTAACTCAAGTTTATACTGTGTTTTTTTCCCAGATGGGAGTAATTAAAGAGGTAATCAAACAGAAGACATGGAATACACTTGGGAAATTTTAGAATATAGTTCTAGAAAAATGTTACATGCTCTATCTTGTGAGTTTTTAGTTGGCTTTTCTTCCAATAGGCCTTTTCAAAAAATAAAACAAAGCAGATATTAAATTAATGTCAGCTTCATACTCCTGGTAGTGTGCCAG
Source organism: Pardalotus punctatus (assembly GCA_013400915.1). Taxonomy (NCBI): domain Eukaryota; kingdom Metazoa; phylum Chordata; class Aves; order Passeriformes; family Pardalotidae; genus Pardalotus; species Pardalotus punctatus. Next base: position 195,003 of record VZTX01000289.1, on the reverse strand, counting down.
CTTAACTGTTTTACTTCATTCAATGGAGAATAGCCACTCCTGATTCAGCCTATCCCTTAAAAATCAAATATTCTCTACAGAAAATAGTAGTCTTGGTCACAATACCAGTTGTCTTGTCTAGTCTTGCTGACTTCATAGTAACAACATGGATATTCTCTGAATTTGGATGGCTATTCATTGCGTCAGAGAGAGCAATATTATTTCTTGTTATTAGGGATTCTGAAACAGGTAATGCTTGTTTGGAATAAAAGAACTGGTTTGTTTTTTGAAAGAGCTTCATCCTTAAAAGACCTTGCTTTACATTCTCTATTTAATTTTTCTATCCTATATAAAAATGTGAATGGAAATACTATTAACATAAATCAGATTGAAAATTAGGCAATATTCCTGACAACTTTAATATAAGGAACAAAATAATTGTGTGATTAATTCATTTAAAATGAATCCTTGTGGATTTTGTTTGTTTGTTTGGTTGTTTTTTGATTTTGTGTGTGTGTTTTATATTGAACTCTAAGGAATATCAGAAAAGTACAATCTAGATAACATTTGGCTAAAAAAAGCATTCATATGTGGTCTGCACTCCTTATAGTAAGGGATATTTTTATAATTGGTGACTTTAAAAATAGCTAGGATCCCAGTGGTTTTGGTAGTATCAATCTGCTGGTTTAATATTTAAAATATCAGATATAAATAACTTCAACATTTGGAGAACTGCCAGAATATGAATTATAATATATAGGTCACTGCCTGTTTAAAATACTATTATCTTCTAACTAGAGTAAAACCATAAACAGACCTTTTAACTACCAAAGAAGCTGTGCTGAGGCATTTTTGGAGTACCATATGTACGTATATTTTGGCTGCAGAAAATCATACAAGGAAAAAATAATAAAGAAATAATTTTGGTTAAAAGTGTAATTTTAACCTATTTGTAAGTCATTAAAACTTGATTTTTTTTTCCCCAGATATTTGTCTCCCTTTACCAAATTTATTAAAACTATGGATTTTATTTCCTGTTTAGTTACATAGTTGTATTTTTTTTGTGACAGATATAGTATGATAACTTAACAGGCTTTGTTTCTAAAAGAGTGTTTTACACATCAAGACAAACTTGCAAGAGAGAAAATATTTGGGAATAAAAATTCATTAAGTTCAGTTACTGAAAAAGAGCAAGAAACTGTCATGAAGTAAAATGTCAAGGTTGCATGTGGAATAAGAAATGTGCAGTTTTCATTAAATGAGCCAGTGTTCTAAGTAGACCTTAGATTAGTTCCTAGTGTTTGTAGCAGAATTCACTGCGATAAAATTCTAACTGAGACCTTCTGCTTTGTTCATGCTATGGCAAAGGAGAAGAGATTAGAAAAGGAAAGAAAATTATGATAAACATTCATTCACCATGTTGTTATAAAATTCACACCTTAACCTTTCTACAAAGGATAGCCATGGAAAACACCACAGCTCCAAGCAGATACTTCCAGATGGTAAACATTAGGGAGACAGTGATGAGACATTTAGTGTCATGGATTTTATATGAAAGCATGGATATAAACTAGCCAGTTTATATGAATATCTTCTGGCAACTGCAGCCTGCTGAGAATGGAATACCTAGAACAGCCAGAACAGGTGTCTGGAATTAAGGTGGGAAAAAGCAGTAAGTATAAGCTGGTTTAAAATTGCTTTTTATCATAGAGTTAAATTGTTCATTTGTTTCCCTGTGCAAATATGTATATAGCTAACTATATACTGCATCTAAATGAAAGTTCTTATCAATTAAGTGATTACGTTAAAACAAGCTTTAGAAGACGTTTCCTGCTTATGATCTTCACTCTCTTCAGCACCAAATGAACCCCTAACAAAGAGATGATATATGAAATTATCTTTAGAAGACAGAAACCTTTCCAAAGGCTTGGAAGGTATTTGCATCAACTCTTTACAAAAACTAGTGAAAACCCTTCCATTTAAGGAATCTTTTTGTTTAAGGAATTTTTTTGTTGTATGGAATTTTTTGTTTTAATTAAACCGCTCCAGAGGCACTTTCAATCATGTATATATACACACACACACATATATATATGCACGCATATATACACACACATACATAACACAGAATTATAATTGAGTTACACCTAGCGCCATAAAGAAAAAAAAAGAGATTTTGAGTTATATTTATAATATCCAGTAATCCAAAATCAGGCCAACACAGATCTGTGAAGAAAAATCTTTAAAAAGCTTGCAATAGGAAAATAGATGGGAGACACAGAAGGAAAAAAATTACAGTTTGAAAATGTATGGTAGGATTTAAGACTCTCTAGACTCTCTCTCAAGGAAAAAGTTCCTGCTTGTCAGCTGCAGTTAGAATTTTAATGATCAGAATTCCTATTTTATGTTCTATTTACATTTACCTAGAATTTGAATATATAATAGCTGATGGTCAAGTTAGCCTCGACTGGTTGTTATTGCACTTTATTTCACCTCTTCTTAAAAATTTCCTCTGCACTCTTCCTATGTTACTGCAATGCAATATTTTATTCCAGACTCTGGTTGCATATGACTTTGAAATAGTAAGCTGAACATACCTTCTATGCTGGTTTATTTCTTGCAAAACAAGCATGTAATGCACATATGGTCAGGTACTGGACACAGCTGAAACAACAGCTGATGCACTGGAATATCTCAAAGAATGGCAAAGCAAAATATCAAAAAGTGAAAAATGGCTTTGCTGTCGAATTGTGACAGTAATTTAAAAACATGTTTGCACATCTGAAAAGACATCTGAAATGTGCATCATTGAAGCAATAAAATATAGCTATTTCATCTTAATTTTCTTTACTTTTTAAACAGTACGATATTGTTGGTATCTCTTAATGTGAGTGGTATGGCCCAGTGTATTTAATAAATCTGTAACTAAGAAAAATTTTCTGTGGCTTGTGAAAGTAATTATCACCTATTTTCTGCTCATGATGGAGAGAAAAGGTTACTACAAAGGTGTCGATTAACAAGTGATCTTGCTTAAAAGAAGGTGAAAATATAATTTAGAAAAGTCAACACATTCCACAGAAAGACAAAAACCTAGTAGCTAAAAAAATTTGTCATCTCCCTTATGCATTTTGGTAAGTTCTGAGACCTGTATCAAGCATCCATTTGTACCTTGCTCAGTTACTAAGACACATATTAACCAGAAAATAATAAAAGATCAGATATTATTTTTTTAGTTATATGGACTGTAGGACTGGCTCTTGCATAGGAAAGCAAAAAAGAATTCAATGAGTGAATTCTAGAGACAGCTTGAAATATAAAGACAGCATCATAATAAACCTAAAATAGATAAAACAGAATGAGCATATTCTCTTTCACCTATTGCTGTCAACATATACTTCTGCATATAATGCTTGTTAGCCATGAATTCTGGATGGAATTCTGGATGAATGCTGGTCACAGATGAACTTCTGAGTGAAAATTTTGCTGAAAAATCTTTATTATTCCCCATCTTCCATGAGTGACTTAGGAGCTGTGCATTAATAAATTATTTTGCACCTATTAAGACGTTTCAAAAGGCTCATATGGAAAGTAATTTGAGCTCCTTAGATTAAGTAGCACAGGGTACTCAGATGAACAAGTGACTGTATAGCAGGTTAAGAAGTCAGAGCTACATTCTTTGCTGGATGTGATAGAAATTGATGACTTCTTATGTCACAAGTCTTGTAAGAACAACAGGATTTCTACAGTCTGTCCAGAGGAATGGCAGACAAAGGCGCTTTCTTTGGAAATAAAAGGACTTCTGTGCCAACCAAGTTTCACTATGTTCAGTAGCATGATCTGGCTCTGTGATGCTTGGTAAGAATACCTAGAAGTCTCACTGATATATTAATTTTTATTTTAAACATCAAAGTAGGCAATTAATAATTTTAAAAATAAGTAAAATAGTCTACCATACATGCATATGAGACATCTTAATTCCCCTTCAGAAAAGAAGCCTAATTTCATTAATTTTATAAGGCAAGATACTTAAGAGATAGCCTTTAGTTTGTTCATAGACAGAGAAACATCACTCTTGTTGCTATTATGTCTCTTAAAATTTTAGTCTAATATATTCTGATTAATATGAACTTCTATTTACCTGAATGTGAGGGAAATAATGATTTAATAAGAACTAAAATAATATGTATTATTAAGTAGAAATAATTTTAATCTAAATATAATATATGGTGTAAAAAAATTTGGATTAATTATCAGTTTAATTTTCTTGGACTCAAAAGGGTTTATGAGTGTAGTAATTAGGGTTAACTAGGGAGCAAAAGAGTAATTTCCCTCTATTTAATATGTTAACATAATATACTTTTTAAAAACAGTTTCTGTTAGAATTCATGCACTACCAGGTTTTATGAACATTTTATAGTTGCTTTACTATATGACCCCAGATTAAAACGTAAAGTGAATGGAATGCTATTATTTAAGAAAAGACATAGTAAACACTGTGCATAAAACCTGAAGCCCATTGCAAAAGCACTACTCAATTTTAATTAGTAGATAAATAATAAGCATATGTCAAATCTCTATGTATCTCTTGCTTCCTTTTTCAACAATGCATATTTTGAACATACACTCTATCATGAAGGATCTAAAATTTCATATCAAACCATAGGCCTACATGTTTATTTGCACATAAAGGAATTTATATCCTGACTATTTTTTTCTTGTCCCTTTATATGAAAAGTAGAATATAAAACACATGTAACATTTTGCAAAATAGTTGAAAAGTACACAGAAAGAGAATTTTTTTTACTTTCAGAGGGCTATTCAATTCCTAAAGTCCTGGTTAACAAAGGGGACTATAATTTGACATGGGTTTTTAGTGACACATAAATTTATTAAACTGAATGATGATTCACTTTAATATCTCAAATGGAGAAGGACTGTCTTCCAAACTTGAAAGTGTCATTTAAGAATGTCTACCAGTTTCATGTGCCCTAATTTTGTTGTTTTGAGATGGGATTTACAATGCTTAAGCACATATTGATAATGCAGAATTGAGTATGGCAAAATAATATCAGAATTTGCAATTAGTCAAAAACCATACAGACATTTATTTGGGCTCCTCTCATTGTTATTAATAATTGTGTTGTTTCTGGAAATTTTTCTTTAGGAATAATCATGTGGCATGGATGAATCTTCAATAGGATTACCGAATAATCAGAGCTTTTTCTTCCTTTTTTCCTGGCTAGTGCTTTTGCCTTTCTACAAATAAGGATAGAAAACACCAAAAGGTAAATCTAAAGGAAATGCAGAGAAAATAATGAGCCTGAGAATCTCTAGTTAGTGAAAGACTATTCTAATTTAATTTTGTTTTAGTCATCTTGCAATGACATCATGCCAATGTGAAGAAAAGGCATTGTACTGTAAGTGTGAAATGATGATTGTCTCCATTATATGGTATGCATAATGAATTTTCTGGCTTCTCAGCTAATACACTCAAGATGCACATTTGGGAGAGCCATTATGATTTGGTTTTACTTGTTTTTTTCCCTCACTTGGGGATCAAATCTGTGGATTTTCTTTATTCTACAAAAATTCTTGTCAGATAACAAAATATGTTTATGTTTGCAATTGTTTTTCCAAAAATATCCAGTTGCCAAAACATGTATGTGTTGCACATTAGACAAAATAACCTGCTGAAATCTCAATAGCAAAAAAATCAAGAAATCAATTGGACACAAAAAGCTTTAAAATGGGAAGAAAATCAGATATCAAGCTTCCATTTAATGAACTAAAAAAAAAAAAAGAAAGACTAATTTAAGACATGAAAACTCTCATAATCTATGTGGGAATGAGATAAAGGTAATTCTGAACACTATAAAATGTTCTTTTACAGGTTAAATAGGCTGGCCCACCACAGCAGATCATGATTGCAGTGGTCAGAACAACGTCTGAAGAAGAACAGAGGTACTGAATATTTTAATGTCTAATGAATGCCACAGATGAATGGATTGTTTTTATTACTCAATGAATATAATGAGAAATCAAAAAGTCTGAATATTTGATTCATACTTAGAAAATTCTCTTCTGTTTGGGGAGAATCATCTGATGCAAAGAAAATACAATTATACTATTGCTTGACTGCAACTTCCTAATCCTTAGGTTCATTATAGAACAACCAGATTATGTGGTATAAAGAGTCAGAGGACTGAATTTTCTTATGCCAGGGGGAACTTCATTTCCTCTAGTGAATATTCTTTTGACAGCACTATTATGACAGCATTTGTTCTGTACTGCCTCTGTAACAGTCCATCACAATAAGATGATGGAGCTCACTTTCATGGGGTATGAGACAGGAAAGAGATGGCTGTACATTTCAGGAGTTGTTTTCAAAAGAGAAACTGCCTGTCCTTTCTTCAGTCTTTCACATATTTTTACAGCAAGGTCTAATCCAGGATTCAGTGAATGAGAGCTCTATATGATTTAGCAGAGTCCCAAATCCTAATACTGCTTCTAGTGAAGTCTGTTATTATCCCGAGACATGAAAAGTCTTTCCTTAAGGGGTAGTCTCAAATGACTAGGGTAACTTTTGGAAAATGAAAATGAGATACCCACCAGAGATCAAAATACTTATTCCCACTGAATTTACTAAAAGAAATGACCACAATAGAGATAGGTAAACGTGTACTCTGAAAACATAAAGGAAATAAACTCATCAGGGACTTTTTCTTCACTGAATAGGATGATCATATTATGAGGATGCTTCCTCTCCTTTGCAATAATTACACTGACATCCCCAAACACACCGCCACCCTGCAAGATTATTTTCATTGTGTGTTTATTAAAGAAATGCAAATGGGCTGGCAAAATCTGCCAATTCATACAAGAACTATCTCTCAAAGAAAATGGAAAGAAAGTCATAACAGAAAATTATTGCAATAGAAAGGTTGTGGGATACTGTTAATAACTGTTTATGTAAAATAAACACATAAACATGGTTACACTTCAGTGTATAAATTGCAGTCAGTACACATAGCTTTTATACACTGTACAGACAAAGGCAATAAAGATCAAGGAAAAGAGAAGCACACATAATTTTGAATTTTCCAACTGAGGAACTCATGTCTTTGACTTTCAAATGTGATGAGCTTTGATAGGCTCTGCACACTTCAATCCCACCTGCAGTTTCTTGGATTCACGCCTTGATTTGTGTCAACTGATTCACTGACTTTTTATGAAGGTGTTCAAATATACAGTGCCTTAATTAACTACCCAAGATTTCTGTCTCATTATATGAGACAGAAAATCCCACTAAGCTGTCACCGAACAGCAGTCATTACTTCAGAGCTCCTGTACTTCTGTGCATGAGGGTGAGAATAGTGATTGATTTATCACTATTTTAATAGATACTTGACCTGTGAGTCAATACAAATGTTTCACTCAGTGGTGGCAGAGTGCAAGTGATCCAATTATGTGAACACAGTGGACTAATAAAGTGCTCTGTTTTTTCCTGATTTCCTGAGAGAGTTGTTAAAATCTTCTGTTGTTTGATATTTAGTAAAATTACTAGTTAAGAAAATCTAAACTTGAGATACTAGGGATACCATTAAAGAAAAAGAAAACAACCAAACAACTAATAGCTTAACATCATTTTAAAGTATTATCAAGATGAAGTTTTTTCATTTTTGGCAAGCTGTTGAACTCATTCAAGAGCATTTTTCACTTTTTCATTTTTCACCTCTGTTCAAATCATTGAACATGATTTAAAGATTGTTATGACATGTGGGTTAAATAAAAACTCTGTCATTTTTACAAAACAAAACCAAAACCAAATTAAACTGAGGAGAAGTAATCAACTGTCTGCGTGAACAAGATGAACTCTCATGGACCAAAGCGAAACTGACTGGCCTGCAGTTTCCCAAATATATCTGACTGCTGTCTTAGAGACAGGAGAAATTTGGTTTCTTCCAGTTCTGTTCTAGGTCCAACAGTTCATCTCCTGTTCCTAGTTCCTTGATTGGCTGTGTCAGGAAGCTGGTGGCAGTACACTTCAGAAACCTGAATTACTTACGCCCTGTTGTGTTGTCCCTCCAGCATACATTTGGCTTTCTCCAAAGAAAAGGGCCCATGAATGCAAAGCTGTCAGAAGAAGGCATAATTTGCTTGTTCTCCATCAATATATAATACAGCACGCACCTATCACAATATTTCCCGCTTTGGTGTGCAAACTAATTTGGCTGGTTCATCAGCCAAAGAATGCCATAAATCCTTCTCTCTTACATGAAAGGCAACCCTCCCTTTTTATTTTCCCGATCCATCCTTCCTGAAGGATGTGCCTCTATCCATGGACTGCCATGTTGACTGCCGCTGTCCAGCTGTTGAAGTCCTTTGTGTTTACATCACCCCTTATATATTCTTTACCAACTCAGAGCATTACTTCTTAATTAAACTGTTGACCATTCTTTCCCTTCCTTCTTGTTCATAGATAAATATTGTTGAGGTTGCCCAGAATAGTAACAAACACACTTTTCCTTATTTGGTCAGATCCCTTCTCTTCCAAGCAATCCTCACCAAGGTCACACGGTCATAAAAATTAAAACTCAATTGCCAACAAGTGTGCAACCAGCTTTTGACTTCCAAGATTCATTCATTTTTCTGCAGGCCTTTGCCATTCATGAGCAAAACCAGGAAACATCAGCTGACACCAAGCCCTTTTCCTCATTCCCTGAAGATGTGTGGTCACTATTGATGAAGTCCTAATCTGCCAGACACATAGCAGGTGCCCTTATGGAGAAGAAATGTGGAATAGTAGTTTGGCCAACCATCAAACTGAACAAACTTTGTCAGCCCATCCATGATGTTCTGGACCAAGCCCTTTAGCACACAGCAGATGTCCCCTGTGAAAAGTCTGAGTCAGTTTAGCAGCCTGCATCCCCACAGTAGCAAGTCTCCCACCACCAGTTTTGGCCTTATCCTGCCAGTGCTACCACAGGTCTCAGGCAAAGGCAGATCAAAATCTTTGTTGGGAAGAAGTCCCTGCTCTTGCCTGTGCTGGGTCTCCGAAACTGCTCTGCAGGTCATAGATGCATGCAGAGAAGGAACAGTCATCCTGGTGCCAGAGTTCACATGATCACATCTTTACCAGCCTGGTTGTCTCCATTTCCCAGTCCAACAAGCAGAGGTGCTGTCTCTGCTTCCACGGTGCAGCTTGGAGTTTCAGCTCTTGTAGGGCAGTGCCTGGAGTGACACAAAGTCTGCTGACCTCCTCCCACAGCTTCTTTGCTCGTGCTGCAAAGCTGTCAGGGCATATTTCCTGCTAGTACAGACTGCTGTCTGTGGCCGCAGAGAGAGGTCCCAGAGGACACTGCAGCCGCTGACCTGCAGAGCTACACCCTCCCTCCCGTGGGAGCTCACGCTGGGCATAGTCCTCTGAACTGCCTGTGAGCACTGCTGGGGACCCAGCAGTGTGTCCATCCCTACTGAGACATGAACTCTGGCCTCAAAACACTGTTGGCATCCACTTCTGCTCAAGATGCTGCCTTGGAGGGCAAAGCATTAGCTGAAGCATTAAACAGCATAAGTTACAGTAAAATTCAGTGTTATGAAGCTACATGATGTTGACTTTTCAAAGCTTTCAAAATACTTGTTTCAGAGACAAATTATCAGTTCCAGAAATCACAGGTCTTTAATTTTTCCTTGATTCGTAGAGAGACAGTCTTACATAATATTATATTAACCTCTGCATTCCAGTGCTATGTTAGAAAATGCACTTTATTTGGCCTTTTACACACTTTGAAACTATATAGTAATAGAGAACAGAAAATTAAATTATTGAAAAATTAATATAACTGAATATTTTCAATTCTAGAAAAACATAGGCATTGAAGTTTTAACACACAATCTCTTCGATTCTTTAGACCTGTAATAGAAGAAGACAGAAAAAAAGACTGCCTAGAAAATGTGATTTGAAGAAAGTCAGAAGACAGAAATGAACTCTTAGTCACTGCAATGATTCATGCAGTCAAGACAACAAAAACCTTACAATGAATAGAGTCAGTTCCTTCCCACAGGGATATGTTGCTGTAATGAAATTTTAACCAATCAATGGATCCATAAGATTTTCAGAAGGTAAATGTACAAAATTAGGAGTTGTATTAAATACTGAAAAAGCTATATAACCATAAAGGGGAAAACATTCAAATGGTAAATTACTTTTGAAGAAAGCAGATGAAATACTCATTATGAATTACTATAAATATATTTGTAACAAAAACAGATTCTTAAACAGTTATGTATATACTGTCAGGGACATTCATCAGCAGTTGCTCTGTGATTCCATGTGCCTTCTAGGAACCAGTTATTATCATCATATCCTTGCTGTTGTCTGCAAATCCTCTTTTTCTATAAAAATATCTCATTATGTTGTACAAATTCAGTCACAGATTAAAAAAAAACAAAAAAACAAACCCTGAAAACTTATATGAATCCAGAGATAGTTAAGAAATTTTCACAATTTGGCTGGCAACGTTTTGCCTATACAGCTTCAGAAGATGAAATATAGAGTTTTTTGAATACTTGGAATACTACTCAGCCTTTAGGAAATACTTGCAATGAGTGAAAAAACATGGATGCAAAAGACTCAACATGCAAATTAGAATGCATATTAAATCTGCCTATAGCAGTCTTAATTTATGCTGATATATTTATTTGGAAATATTTTTTCTATATTGTTCAAAACCCAAAATCCTATAAGCTTCCAGAGGCAAAACCATGCTTATCAGAAGAAATTTGACTCTTCCTTTTCTGGTTTGAATTTCCATTTTAAATGACAGAATAAAACTTTCATTCTGCATATAATAGAGTATACTGTAGGGTAAAAAAATAGTTCTTCCAGAGTTTATTTTATGAATAGTGCTGTGAAAAACCACCCCACAACTGTGCAGAACAATTAGCTGTAAATCAAAAATGTGACCAGATTGTGTTAGAAGAACAGATGATGTAACTGGCTTTTAATTTCTAGGCTCTTAGATTTAGTATCCTAAATCATGACTATAGATGACTTATTTAGTCAGATTCAAGAATTCATCTGTTTTGCCCAAAGTTCAGCTGGAGCTATTTAAACTTAACCATTGAGATGAGGTAAGAGAGTCTGAGATTAATAATCCCATGCAATTATTTACATGACACAAGATAACCCTTGAAATCCTGGTCTTAATTTGGAAATTAGTCAGTCTTCTAATTGTTTTAAAACTTCGGTCATGGGTATATGACATCTATATTTTGAGCACTGTGATATTGCCTGTTTAAGGATATTAATCCTCCAGCCCACAAAGCCTTAAATCTTCTGTTAAAGAAATGTATAAAACTGAAAAAAAATACATCTGATCACAACACACTTAATTTTGTTTAAACCCTAAAATATTACCAAAATATAGACATTCTGAAGATTTTGTTATGTATTGTTTACCTTAATCTGCATTAGGTTTGCTCCATATGAAGTAGGAGCAAACAAAAAGTTTTTAGAAAGACTGCTAACAGAATTGTATTATTACTGAGAAATAACACTCTTTTAAGCCAGCATTTATTGAGTTCTGCATGATACTCAATGCTTATACTTATTTTTACTGAAGTTTTATTGATATGTTTATTGTTTAGGATATCTGGGACTTGTTTTGTCTGATCTCAACATTAACAACCCCTTTAAAGATCCCCCTATTGAGAAATGGTTGCAGCAACTGAGATAAAGTGTGAAGACACTATCTTGGAAAGATTCTATTGCATTTGCAGATTCTGCATTTTGTTTTTTTTCTGAGATTTGCAACTGAAAAACAGAGTTTATATTCTAGCCCAGAGCCTGTAAACCACATTAACATTCAGGGAAAATATCTTCTTTTTCAAATCTAGAAAACAGCACTTTTGAACTGATTGCTTAATTACTTCATCCACCCCCAAATGAAGATATTACTCTTCAGTACAGCTGGTCAGAAATGCAATGTAACCAGCCCTTCCTATGGAACTCGAAGATAAGAGCTGTGTTTTCACTGAATGTCTCCCTAGCATATCAATGAAGTAAAATTTTGTGCTGTGTGTACAATAAACATACTACAAGAAATTACATATATATACACAACATTTTCTGTGAATATTTTTTTAAATTCGATGGGAAAACCTGATGACAAACTGCATTATTAGAAACATTTGCCTTTATAAAATTTAAACTCTAATTCTATGAGAAATAAACTTTAAAAAAATATATCTCATTTATAGCAAAGTACCACTATTTAAATTGAAGATTGGAGTCAGAGGGATTGAACTTTACACAGAGGACAGACACTGCTAAACAAACTGATTCAATGAAGCAAAATACTCCACTTTTGCGAAGAAACAAAATCTTTTCCTGGCTCTGCCTGAGCTGCTTCTGAGAAAGCAGTGTTCTTAATTCTGATCTGGCAAAGCAAAATACTAGCTATCATGTTCCCTTTGAGAAGTTGCTGACCTCTGTGTAGGCCACCTGGCTTTAATAATGGTGTAAATATATCAAGGTTAAGCTCCTCTGAAATGCAAAATCCCTTCTCACCCTCTGAAGACTGGGTAAACACCAAAGCCACAAACGCAGGCAGAGTGCTGCATCAAGCAGATAAACAAATACCAGCTGAAAATTAAGGTTAATGCAGTAGCCTAACAGGAAACAAATGTGTGAAAGTTTGGCTAAAGATTTATTGTTATCAACTAGAGCAGACAGTTCCCAATTATATACACATCTGTAGTGGCTGTTATACCTTCAACATCACGTTCCTGTATATTAAATATAGAAAGCCCATATAAAAATAAAGATGAAATTATGAGCAAATTATCATTTGAAGAAAGTTTTCCACATAGTAGAATTGTTTACATAATTTATCGCAACTTACTCATTGACTGCAAAGGGAAGAGCTATGATAGCAAATACATATTTTAGACTGCTTAGCATCCCTTTACTAACACAATCTTCAGGCTTAGTACTTCTTTGAAGGAATGTCATGCAGACAACCAATTCTAGAAAAGGGGACAATTTAAAAAAACCCAAACCATAAACCCCAAATAATTGGACTGAAACTGACAGGTATATAGGATAAAAGCTAATTTGTTCCTGCACCAACACTGATGCAATCTGAGGCAACACTAAATTTTTAAGAGTACAAAAGACATACACTTCTGAGAAAAAGAAAATAATTTTTAAAAATAGTACTCTAAAGCAAAAAACACAAAAGGGTTTACTTTTAGCTATTAACATCAGTGGGTCTCAAAAATTTTGAATGTCAAGTTTTTACTTTAGATAATATCATTGGGCCAATTTTAACACCTATTTTTAAAAGTTTCTCTTAAATTTGGAAATTGTAATAATTTTTGGTTTGGATCCAATGTTTCATTCTGTAAATCTAGAGTCCTCAATCTGTTAACCAAAAAAAAACAACCAAAAAAAACCTAAAACACCCCCAACAAAGACAACAACAACAAAACCATTATTTCATCATCTCTGCCAAACCTGAAAAGTAGTATTTCAGGTAAGAAATTCACATGTAATTGTCAAATGATCACTGTTTCTTAGGGTTTTTTATAACTGAATGACTATGATAACTATGCAGCTACTTTTGACTCAATTTTCACAAATTATAGATGAAAACCCAGGAAGTTTTTCTTGTTGAAAAGTCAAGAGATTAAAGATGATATAAGATTACTGTTCAAAAGCAATTGCTAATATTATAATCTAGTATTTGTTCAGGTCTAGATTCATGAAAGATATATAGACAGCAGAATGAGTGTTTCAGTTGCACTGAAAATGGGAATTCTCGGGCAAACAAAGGATTTGTGAGTTTTTCAGTAATTTAACCATAAGTGGGTTTGTCCTGTAAAGAACTAAAGATTAGGACTTTGATTTAGTTTGAAAAGTAATGAAAACATGTAAAATTATTAGAAAGCACCTGTAAAAATTTTGATACAAGTATTAGGCTGCTACTTTAGTACTGCAACTATCACTAGTTCTTTTCACATATACGTGTTTTTTCTTGGAACAACAAAAAGCAGGAGTCAAGGGAATAGCAGAAATCTGGTAATGCCAGACAATTCTTTGCTGAATAACAAATGCTACATCCACAACTTATAATGGGAAAAGTCTACTGGGCTCTCTGAAGTATGCCTATGGGGCAATAGAGAACCTCTCTCTGACATTTCCTAATTATTCAAAATACCTCTTACCAGCAAAAAAATTCAGGAATTTTTTTGTACATATTGGACAATAGTGTGTCCATGTAGCAGACTTACAAATGTATCTAATCATAATGTTGTATTATTTTGTACAATATTGTACCTTGGTTTTAGGGATTACTGATTAAAAATGTATTTCCCTTTGCAAAAAAAAATTAAAGAATTAAGAAAAACACTGTGGCCATGGCTGAAAAACTCATGTGAACTATTTTACTTGTTACAGAAATGGTAGAAGTTTTCACTAATAAACGATCTCAGCCCTGTGCTATTTTCTGTTGAAGAAGTGCAGGGCCTATTTGATCACATTCTGAAAAGAAGAGAGGAAGAGGAAGAAGAAATGAAAGGAGGATGAGGGAGGCAGGAAGGAATTGAGGAAAAGAAGAAAGACTGGTGATCAGAAAATTTATTACTATGCCCATAAATAAAGGTAATTAATTAAATGGAGATAGATTTGATTGTATTCTCAATAGCTAATGAACATGATAGAAAAATATGTACTTTTAACTGAAAAACTGAAAATATAAATATATCATTCAGCATAATCTTGCATTTTCAATCTGACCAGGCATCACTCTTTTTTTTGTTTCTCTTCATTGTTCCAACTTCTGCTCCCATTCCTTGTATTTCTGAAGAGAAAATGGATATATCCTCAGTTTTCAGCTTTTTTTCCTTTTTGAGTCTCTGTCCGTTATTAAACAGTTCTCTTGCATCTTTTAAATTAACATCTCAACAGCCATTTCTCCAAGACTACAACTCTGTCCAGAGTTCTAGATGAATTTCCTATCACTATGAACATAATTGTTCCCCTAATCTTTCCAGTCAGATTTCTATTTGCATGTTCTTTAGCTGCAAAAATCATGTTGTGATATTTATCTAATAAGATAAGGATGTATTTTTCTTTTCTATAATTTCTAATTGATGGGACTCTAAAAAGGAAATTCCTACATGTTTTGTCCTCACAGCTTGTACATCAATTTGTTGTTAGGCTGCCTTTTTTTGGAATGAGATCATGAATCTATATTATACATGATCTAGAACACCAAAAGATATCAATCATGGATTTTGTGCAATTCATATAAATTTAAGTGCTTAACCATTACATCCTTAATGCTGTTGTCAGAGTAACCTCTAGTATGAGCTTCTCAAGAAAGTATTTATATTATTATTATTTTTTTAAATATCAAAGCAACATGTTTTGCTAAAGGCTCAGTGTTAAAAAATATCTGCACCTCTCTGCTCTCTCAACATCCAGACACCATAAAAATATCTACAAACCACAGGCACACATATACAGCCTGAGGCAGTGACACATAATGGGAAAACCAAAAATCTATCCCAAGGTTAAATTCTGGAAAACAGTTGTCTGAAACACAGTACAGTAAGGCAAGCATAACAAGAAGCATCAAGTTATTTTAGTATTACACAGAAGTATTCACTCACACATGGCTTCAGACTTCACCTAAAGTTCCCTAAATTAAGTTCTATTCAAGCTGCAAAGAAGATACTTCCAAGTTTGATAATTTAGTTTTACTTAGTTAGACAGAATAAACTTTTTACAGTTTTCCAGTATTGATTACAATTTAAATGTGAACAAACCACCACATGACTTTATACCTGGAGGACTTTGTGCCTCCTAAACCAATGAGAAGGACTTCATATTGGTTTGTCAGGGACTAATGATAAAGCATGATGAGAAAAGGAAGGATCAATGGCACCATGGAAGTACAGGGGACACTACATCTCTGTGCGGTGTGGCGACCACATTGCTGCCTTGGGAGGTTTTTCGGTCCTGTGAGGCTTATATCTAGGATGGTGTGGAGAAAATGTTGATGACCAGCAAACCTTTGTACTCTTAGCCCTTTCTGAGAATCTGCATGGACACTAGCAATACTCTTGTGTTACCGTTCTCATGGTAAGGCACTGCAGAGCTCTGAGGGTGACTTAAAAGCACATCACACACAAGCACGGATGATATCACAATGTTTTCGGTGAAGAGGAGCCATCTCAAGTGCACTTATGCAAATGTATATGAATTGGGAGACAAAGGCAGGTTAGAAATCTGTGCACACCTGTGCACTCCTATGATTTTCCTCAGAATAAAGAAATATGGTAAAGGTAAATCACATGACTGGAGTGTGGAAGAGCGATTTCTAGTGGGAACAAGCAGAAAAGTTGAAGAGGAAGGAGGAACCTAGCACAGGGAGAGAACTAAGTGCTGGGAACACAGAATGGGTAGTACTTACTGGGAAAATCAGAGGACAGATGAGCATGACAGACATTTTAATGGCTGGCTGTTACAGGACACGAAATCAATAACAGAAAAACCAACTTCAGACATCTGAAGGAAGCTGTGCAAAACCACATGCCTTTGTATCATAGGAGACTTTAACTATCCTAAAATCTGTGAAAAGGGGAGAGGAGCAAGTAATACAGATAATTCTGAGCCGACGAAACAAGACAAATTTCTTGGACCTGCTGTCTTATTATCCCACTGCTCCACAAGTTCCTTCAGTTCCTTCCTAAACTAATGTTGTAGGTACACCACTGCCTTCCCCATCTCTGCTCCTGAGCCATGAACCTATGCTTTAGAAGTGTTTCTAGCCCTGTCTTTCTCTGAGTAGTCCTTGATCTGGTTAATCCCTTGACTGAGACTGTCAAGGAACTCATTGTCATCACTACCCTGCTTACCTCACCCTGTGAGGTGAGAGCCAGGGTTGTGACCTGAAGGGAGGGCCCTGTTTGGCTTGGGGCCATCTCCAGCGCTGTTTTATCATCTGTTGAGGACAGTCCTGTGTTTGCAGTGTACTGGTGGCTCCAGTCAATCACGAACAAAGTGGATGTGGCTAAATAGACTGAAAACTGACTTTAATATACTAAGACAGATTAAGCAGTTAGCATGCATACAAGAAAAGGCTGGGAAGGCAGGGTTTGTGCAGCCTAGGGAAGAGAAGATTTTTGGGAGAGATCTCATTGCTATCCACAAGTACCTCTTGAGAAGGTGCAGAGGATAGAATCAATCTCTGCTCCAGCATACAGAAAGAACTAATGGACAGAAGCTGCAACACAGGATGTTTCGACAAGACATTAGGGAAAAACTTTTTGAATACTGATAAAAGTTGTACAGAGAGGTTATAGAGTTGCATGGAGAGAATGGAGATTCTCGGAGATACTCTAACATCTGGATAGGGAGTTGATAAAATGATCTCCAGAGGACTTTCAGAAGATAAATCATTCTGTGAAACTCTGTTAACACACTTTGAAAGTAAACAACAATTTATGAATGACAGAATGTCAGAAAATTATTTACTATCAAAATTTAATCAAATCCAAAGTTTAATACTGCCTTATCATTTGAGACTTTTCATGAGGAACTGCACAGTTTAGTCTAATTACTTTTGCTCTCAATGTTACTTTCCATACACTGAAAGCCACCAGTACCAAGATAAGCACTATTCCATGAAGTTGAAGTACTTATATTACAAAGTAGGATTATATTGCTATTAGAATAAAAAAACATGTATTCTAGAGAAATACTTAATATCTTTTTTATTTAGTATTCATCAATAAATGGTTTTATTGTACATCAGGAAACAGCCTTAGGATCTATCAAGGTAATAATTAAAACTTACTACAAATACTATTCTTATTTATATGTAGGGAGAAGTGAGTCTTCAAAATTAATAATGCTGTAAGAGATTGCATGGATTTTTCTAACTTTTTAAATTTGAATTAGTTTCTACATGGGTTTTCTTGGCCTAAGAATTGCCTGGATGTGTGGCTAACAATGGGAATGTATGTTTGCAACCTATTGTCAAGATTCAAGATTCAAGATGTAAGGATTCTAGATTCATTCATTTTCAATAGGAACCACAAGTCTAAACTCTTTGTGTTGTAGTAAGAGTAATTCCAGGGAATATATCTAGTCCACTAGATATATATCTTATACCACATATATGGTATAAGAATTACATATTTTTCAGCCTGGAATCTTGCAGTTTTCAGCACAGTTCCCCAGCTCTGGAGTTAATGGAATTTGCAAGCCTTATATGAACAACAAAAATAAGAAGAAATGTTATGCAATGAGGCAGTTTTGATAGGACACACATTTGGCCTCTTTGGACAAAAAGTGTAAAATATCTTCCTGGGCAATGGAAGATGTTGGGTAACTTCAGGATAACACACATCTAATTTAGATCCAATGAAATTGATTTTCTAAATCCAATACATTGACAAATATAAACCAAATGTGCTTTCATTTGGATTGTATTTTCATTTGGATTGTATCTTTGTATTTCCAAAGACTGGAAATACAAAGATTCAAGGAAAGGCCTTCATAATTTAGCCTAAGACATGAAGATTGGTGTGCAATAAAGTAAGATTTACATATCTTTTTACAACTTTATTTTCATTTTCACAAGCTAATGTTTCTAGATATTCAACTAATTAAACCAATTTAAATTTAAACACAGTACATAGAGAACAGGATAATTGTTCACATTTCTCAGTCTGGAAATATCAGAAACATTTGAGAGTTTATCTGATCTTCCCTCATGAGAACCGAGTTCCTAGTTCACAAAACCACAAAGTATAACCTACTTCCCTAAATTCCACAAATTGCATCATGAGCCACTTGAAGAACCATCGCTTTGGAGGCACTGGCTTATATCAGGATGTTTTATCTCATAGAAATAACCATTACATATCTCTCAGACGGAGGCTGTTTCTTAAGTACGAGTAAGTTATGAAAATTCATTTCGGTTCTTCAATAATGGTGCGATATCATTGCTCTGAAGTTCTCTTTTAACTTTGCCTCTAATTTCTCCTTAGTTATGAAGCAGTTTCAGAGAACGACATAGAAATATTTATTGCATTCAAAAAAGTAGAAAAGTATTAATTTTATTTAAGTCTAGTTTTACTCCCGCTGTCAATTTGCAAAGTTTTTGTCCTTACATTGTCTTGTAAATTTGGATGCAGTTTAAAACAAAGGTTAAAAAAATCATCAAGGATGGAAGTTCCCACAATGAATTAATTTTCCTTTGAAAGAAAGAAGGAGGAAGAAACATTTTTTCAAGTCTTAGATGCTGAAAGCTTGGATATTGATTACAAAGAAATGAATAAAGGAAAGTCTGACACAAGACCTACAGATTAAGACTAGAGCAGAATAGAAAGACCAATTTCAGTTGGTTCTTGGTTTTTTTGTTTTTTAAATTAACAATAACTATTATACTATGTCTACAAGTGAACATTAAGTGCTCATAAAGACACAGAAACTCTAAATCTCCTGAAATGTAATATTCTGCCATGTGAAACATCTCTAGAATATGTGTGCCCTTAGGCTTCGACAAGCTGTTCTGCATTTAGGAATAAGGTCGCCATAGGATGTATAAGGTGCCAGGAGGGTTGTGTTACATAACCAAGGGGAATCACATCCTCAGACTTCATGCTCTGTCCATGACAAACTCTCAGCTGCTCACTCATAAAGGGTATTAACATAGTGGTTTAACTTCCTTAGATATATTGTAAAGATGGATTACTATTCCAACACATACTATGGGATCTCAGCTGTTCAAAGGTAAGAAATAAAGGGAAACAAATTTAACACACACACACAAAATGTGTACATATGTGTAAAAACACCTCTCTTTGAATAGCAGGCAGCATGGTAATTATTACTTTTATGCATTAAACGTTCTATCTCATACAAAATATGAGTTTTATTATATTTTAAATTTTGTAGAAACACAAATGCTGATTTTGGACAAAATATTTGTGCTATTATATTACTGATAAATATTGGAAGCTGTATATAATTTTGAAAGAAATATGTTTAAATTGATTTGACTGTGTGTGTAAATTGGTTACCACAAGGGCGTAACTGCTATAAGTCCTTAGCAATTCAAAGTCTCAGGATGAAATTGTACTGCAGGATTGAGGAATACATCCTATCTAAGCCTGGAAAAATTGTGAAGGTATATTTTTGCCGCAAGAAATACAGAGAAAGAGCTACAATACAATGATTAAATGGAAATTGATAAGGTCTGTTATACTCTTAGGAGAAGAAAAACTAACAACTAACTGTTAGCCTAGTTAAAAAAACAAAGATTCAAAATAAGGAAGTTAGCTGTTGCAATGAGGACGAAATAACACAGAGAAGAAATGAGACATCTGTAAGGAGGGAAAGAGACCAAACCAACACAGGAGAGAAAATAAATTTTCAATACCTTATGGAACCAATTACAGATTAATTGAAGATGGATCAGGGTTGAGGTTAAACCTTACCAAGTCCATGGACATATAAGCATTAGTTTACTTCAGTGTCCTTTGAATTATGCTATTATACAGTGACACCCTGACTAGGAATACAAATACATTTTTATTTGTTCTTGAGAACATCTTGCTATGTAACAGACATATAACCTTATACCAGGTTTTTTTGATGGTTTTTTTTGTTTGTTTTTTGGTTTTGTTTTTTGGGGGTTTTTGTGTTTGTTTTTTTTTTTTGGTTTTTTTTTTGTTTTTTTTTTTGTGAATAAAAATGTTACAGTTTTTTTTTAAATAAAAGTAGTAGTTTTGGTACTTACAGAATTATTAAAAAAAATTTCTTTTGAGTTACCTCTTAAAGATGCTCACAAAGAAGACACAATAATAGAAATTTGATCACAAGGAATGTGATCAAATTTCTTCTTTTCAGAGTGTTAATGGATGCTGAATGAATCATCCAGCTGTTTTTAGCCTCTGGCTGCTAAAAGATAAGGAAGTTATTGTGGTGATGTCTGTTTAATAGAGACAAGCTGGGTAAGAAATATGATGCTGAAATATAATGACCATTTTATCAAATCAGTACATAATCACATACAGAAAATTTTGCTGAGAAATAATGTCGTACATAGCCTGAGATTTGAAGGGTTTATTCATTTTTTCTTCAAAATTGGAACACACTTACAAGATACGGTTAGCTTTTAAAGCTAAAAGGAAGTTTATGAAGTGAGAAACTTCTGCTGGGAATCCTACTTTTATGAAAAATTGCCAAATATGAGAAAAGGGACAATTGACAGTGTTTCATGAAATCACTGTAGGACATGGGGACAGGATTTGTAATCACAGCTCTTCCATTATTTCTTTTGGTATTGTCAACTGGGTCAGCATAATCTGACATACTCTGTATTAAAATTTGGTAATCTTGTTTCCTGGACTAAGATCTATATTAATTTTGCATGTAAAAAAATTAGCTATCACTATGCTTTCAGAGCATATTAATATTGTCTAAGCACTTCCTAAGGTTTTCTGTTATTCATACCATAATTTCTTTTCAAGGTAATACCTTTTCAAGATGATTGCAAGAATGAATTGATGTATTCAGATTATGAAGATATCACATTAAAAATAGTTGACAAAAACTAAAAAGAACACGCCACCCCCCAACCCCCAATGTCACTAGAAATAAAACTGAAAAAAAAGGGAAAGAAAAACCCTTGGAAAAAACCAACCAAACAGGAAAAGATGAAGTAGGAAAGTTTTTGGATCTATAGCGCTCAAACACACAAAAAAAATTATTTTCTGTAAAGCTGTTTTTCATTTTTTCTTTAATTTTTCTGTGTCTCCTGTAGCCAGCATGCAATTCCTCTAAGTTTTACCTTTACAGTGGGAGTTTCTCCAAGGCATTGAAAACTGTCTCTACTTTTGTCTATCTGGATTCTTCTTTCTTTCTCAGTGTACATATGTATGTCCATCACCGTTTCCCTTAATTTATGTGGTGGAAAACTTGTTTAACTGAAATGGGCTAGCATCGCATCAGAGTTCTTCTCTGAAAAAAGTAGAGACCAATAAAAGTGTAAGGTTGATGAGAAGACAGTGAGAAGAAAGGAAGTGTGGGATGCCGGATTAGGGGGTCATTATGTAGAGTTTCTTCAAAAAGGTATGTAGTATAATAATTAGTAGTGAAAATGTCTTTGGTTGTCCCACCTCAAATATTGGAGTTAGGAAAACTATGGTGTCAGATGTGGAAATAGATGTTATGTTCAGTCAATTACTTTACTGGTATGTCCTACCACATAATGATAAAATAGCTTTCTCTTGAATTGAGCTTTGGAAAGGAGTTCAACAACTCTTCATGCTTTGTCTAGGGTTATAAATTTGAAACTCGACAAAAAAATTTCCATTAAAAATGCCCTTCAATGGTTACAAGCTGTCTCACTGTTATGTCTGTGCTCCTGTAGGTATATTTGAAACTAGAATTTTGAAAAGTTTTTGGCTAAAAAAGAGCCATTTTCCATTTTGGAAGATAAGATACTACTTCAACAGCAGTATATACTACATAGAGGAAGTAAAGATGAGCACACATTATAAATTTCATACCACAATCCAAAACTTGGGATATTTTGCATCAAAACATTAATTCTAAAGCCCCTGAATGTGAGAGTAAAATGCAAAAGCCCTTTTCATGTGTATTTCCTCCCAAAACACTTTGGGTTATCCTAAAGAAATGCAAGATCAGAAAAAATTGCTTCCACTTTGGAACCACTTTGGTTTAGAAAACCATATGGGTCACTGTATGATGCCACTTAACTTTGCAACAGAGAAATGAGCTAGCAAGAATAGTAGGCTTGAATGCATTTTCAGTCATTGAAATATTTTCTAGATAATAATTTCACACAGAAAAAAAAATCAAAATACATGGCTAGTATCTGTAAAAGTTGGGGGGTTTTCATAATAAATAGTTCATTTAGTGACATATAAACAAAAGAAAAGCATGGACAGGTGATAAAAGATGAGATACACAAAATATAACGAGGTGGACTGAAGTTACAAACAGAAAACATTATTTGATTTCGCTTATTTTTAAAACTAGCAATGAAGTTACGTGCACATTAGTTATTAATAAATTTGAAGTTGCTTATAATTGTATAAAATTATTTCAATTCAAATTAATTCTGAAGAGTTAACAATCACCATGGTCCTTTCTGGTATTTGAAGGACTGTATGGTGTATATTTTCTTTGTCAATTTTGTAGAAAACTTCCTTTTCCCTAAGCTCTGGAAAATTTCGCTCTTCATAGAAGTTCAGAATTCGTTCATCCAGCTATGCAGGATTACAACTTCTGTTTCTGTTCCTTGATATATGTTTCCTATTATGTGTCAAGCTTCTTAACAAGACAGTGTATTATTATTATTATTATTATTATCATTATTATTATTATGTCAAAGGCTAAAGGGCTGAAAACAGTTTTTTGGCCACTCAAAATGCTGACAGGAATAACAATTTCTGTGAAGTCTTTGCTTTCCAAACAAAGAGAAAAGAGGATGTGAAAATCAGGTTCAAGCTTGGAAGAGAAGAAAAGAATTTATCTGGTATAGCTGTGTGCCTTAATTACATCTAAACATTTGTTGTGTGCAATACTTTACTAAAAAAAGGTAAGAGGTTGAATTCATAGACATTTATGCTCATGCAGGAAATTAATGAAGGATTGACAAAGCTAGACTGGCCAAATAGGACTTCACAAAGAGCTATGAAAGCAGATGAGGTATTGAAAAATAAGGAGTAAAATAAAATAAAATAAGATAAAGACATTTAAAAGAGAGGCAAGAAAAAATAGCAAAATTTTCTTGCCCTTATATTGCAAGGAATTTGAAGGAGAGGTAGAATATTACTAAAGATGTAGATTGAAGAAAGGGTAAAATCAACAGAGGAAAAGAAAAAAGGATTAAATGATGAAGACTCAATAGGTAGAGGTAATAAAACAAAAAGATTACAAGAAACAAACTTAATTTTAAGAAAGTGATTAACAAGAAATTGAGAAAACTAATGTGGACTAATATAACATCAGAATAATAAGACGGATAATTAGAAGTTGATATTAGAAGAGAAAGATGTATGAAAAATTAAGGAATTTATAATGAAAACTGATGGGACAGAAATTTATAATTTAAAAGCAGAACAGGAAACATGCCTGTTTTAATATTATCTGATCATGTCCTCATTATATTTAATTTAGAACAAATGATTATTGCCAGGCAGATTGCCCAGTATCAGGCATGACCATGTGGTAGACTTAACATGATGACTCACTGACCCAGATCTTACACACTTTGTTTTTGTAGATGATGGTATGGAAGATGTTGGAATATTCCCCTCGTTTAGCAAGTCTCTGGTCAGTGGGATTCTTTTTATTTTTTCGATAGTGCTGTGACTCCAATGTCCTGCCAGAGAAATGCCCCAGCAATGGACATTTTTTAAATCACCTATTAAAATACATAAACACACATATGAAATGCATGTTAGTTGCTGTATACTGTGTAAGTCTGTGACTTAGTGTATAAGAGGCTCTTTGATAAGCTGCAAACAATGAGATTATCCCTTATAGCCTTTTTTTAGTTGTATATTTCACTTCCTGCGTGTTTTTTACCTTTTAACTCAAAAGGAAATAGTTGTAAGTAATTTTGTGATCACTTTATTATAATTATTTGTCACAATATTTACTCTGATGCAAAAGTCAGTCATCAGCTAACTTCTGGTCTCCTTTTAGGGATTTGTGATAAATATATCTTTCAATGTACCAATACACAGATATAATACTCTATCAGTATAGAAAAAATACTAAACCTATTAATTTGCATGGTTTAGAAGAAAATTCTGCTTTTAGTTTCCTGAATAAATATATACACATATTCTTTACTAAAATTGTTTAAAAAAATTCACATATGTAAATTGGCATGAATTTTAGGAACATTGATTGAGATTATTTTCCCCTGTTAGTGTTCTTCACATTTATCAACAGTCAGGTGTGCTCAAATCTTGCACTGTCATGTTCAGGGAAAAAATCAGACTGACAGCAGTTGCATGTGCACTATAAACAATGTATTTAAGTTTCTGTAAAAAAGCTATAAATCAAAACTCTTTTGCTCCATATTTTCATTTTTTTAAAAACTGTTAACCAGTTAGAGGTAATATATTAAATAGGGATTAATAGATTCAGGGCAGGATCTTGTTTTTAATGAGATATCTAAAGAAAGATCCATAGCATTTTAGAAATTCTACTTCATTACCAACAGTAATCTGGTCAAAGAGAACTTCATGCAACTTCAAAACCCTGAGCTATAGCAAAGAAACATGTTTGAGCACAGCTATGTTTGTCTTCTGAAATGAACTGTTTGTATGCAATGTTCATAGAAAACCACCAGTCTTATTTAAGTGAGGGTTATGCTGGTAGTCTTTTGGAACTATTAATGCCAGAAACATTCTTACAGAGTATTTCATGTTTAAGTGTTCCCCTTTTGTCAGTTATCCAATACACTCCAGAGACCTATCACATTATAAAGGACTTTTTAGCTCTCTTGGTAGAATGCTTTCATGTAAGGATTTCATTATCTTTTATGCAGCAACATTTGTGTCTGGTTGCCAGTATTTCTTCTTAAAGAGAAGTTATGGTTACAATCAACTCATAAATTAGAAAAACATAAACAGCAAATCCAGATGGAATCAAGGTTTTTAAGCAAACCTAGAAGAATACAAAGCTTGACTCATGTTATTAAGAATTTGTTTCTTGAAATAATTAATTTAATTATTAAGATTAAAAAATACAAACATTATTTTAATGTTTTTAGGCTTACAATTTAAAAAGAGTAAATATCGTCTTGTCTACAACTTCACTGTACTTTTTGCTGAGTAAGTAATAAACAGATAAATATATTGAAAAACAAATGCTGGATGATTTCTTTTTCTTTGATGGGATGGAGAATTAGAAAGTTGAATAATATAACGAGTCATGGGATGGAATTAAAGCAAGCTGAATATTAGAATATTTGGTTGTGCAAAATTCAGTCACTAAACAATCTTATTTTTGAGGATTAGCAAATAGTTCTGGAATATTGACAGGTATTCATAGGTATAATTAAGAAAATATTTATGTAAACTGTAACTACTGACATGATGTATGCTAGGAAGATCTCAAGCTTGACATTAAAGCAGAACTACCCATAGTTATGACATTTTAACATGATGTGTTACTTATATATTCTCTCCTAAGTGAAATACAGGAAAGTGAGAGATATACAGAGACTTTCTTGTTTGTTGTGACGATTGCCCCATAGAAACTAGAAACAAAAAATTTAATTCCTAATATATGCTTAACTGCTGTTTGGGGTAAGTCTGGTAGAAGAACTAGAACAAGCCATAGCAGAATATTCTAGTGTGTGAAATACTTGCCAGGAATGCTGGAGACTAAGGTTGCAGGGGTTTGAAAGAACCAAAAATAGCATGCAAATTCACTTAAACTAGTGGGGCATTGGCAGCTCTGAAATAAACTTTCCAAATCCTTCAATATTGAAGCTGCATGGTTTTTAACATTCTCAGATTTTGACTAAAATAACTCGTCTAAGGCTATAGGACTGTCTCAACTTTACTCATGAAATAGCAAGTAATTTTTGCAAAAGGAAAATTGTACTTTTCTTGTTTATTGGGAATCTTCCATGTTTTGATAAGCTATGAAACTACTGAAAACAAAACTGTGCGTTGAAAAGGTCAGGGGATGTTATTAGGAGGGTGGTGTAATCAAGAGAGAAAAAGTGGCAAAATGAAATTACTAGAGAATTGGGGAAAAGGAGGAAATGCTTAAACAGTTTTAAAGGCTCAGATTTATCCCATCTAACTTTAGTTGCTTAAGTTTGTTTATTTTAGTTGCACAAAGCAAACCTGGACCACAAATAAGAGGTAAATTCATAATTCCAAATGTAGCATTGACGTGCACTCTGTACTGTGGAGCAAATAACTGGAAAGATTTGAGAATATGCAAGTTATAAACATTAATTAGGTTCTTCTGTCATCACTAAGATTCTGAGAAACTCCAGTGATGCAGCTAGGCAACAATGTGACAAATTCTGATCTTTCTGATAATTTTTTTGACATGTACTTTATTGCTATAGAACACAACTTATTTCCTAAGTAGAAAGGCTGATGAACTGTGTAATAGATAATCAGACAAATGCTGTATTTTTTATACTTAAAGGTCTTCAGGATTTAAATTTCTGTCTTTTTTTTTCTTTTCCATTCTGAACAAAAGAAAAAACCCCAAAAAGCAAACAAACAAAAAAACTGAACAAGCAAAAAAAACAAACAAAAAAATTATTTAGAATAATAGTATTAGGATAGCCATAAAAGCCTATCTACACACAGGAACTGTGCACTGCAAAGAAGTAACCATTATAGCACTCTTGAACTTTTTTTTTTTTTAATTATGAGGAATGTTAATTTGCCTATATGAAGTTTACTGTGTGAAAAAAACATGAGTATACCACATGTGAAGAGGACAGTATTTAATGTGATGTAACAGCTTTTATAATTAAGGCATTCAGAATAAGAAAAAGGTGATCTATCTACCAACTATATATAAAAACTGATTACATATTAATTCTAGAATCTTAAACTGACAGGAATTTTATAATTTTGCTTTTTTCCTCTCAAAGAGAGCATTATGAGTGGCTTCACACACAATTAACAAAAAATGTTGCATTTGTTTAATCATTCACCAGTTATACTGGTGAAGTATAAGCTCTCTGTCATAACAAACTATAAGACTGAGCTTCAGTCTGTTTTTATAATGGATAGAAAATTTTAGCTCACAAGAAGAAGTCGATCTTTACTGTACCTTGATTGAAAATGCATCTATCTATAACCAGGAATAGGCTGGTGTGCTCACCAGGTATGATCACTATTTTTTCACGTTTCTACAAAAAAATGTGCAATTAATTTTGAATTTCTGTGAGAAACACATATAATTTACCTACCGAGGTCTGGAATAATAACATACTTTTAATATGATTTTTCTATTGTCTAAAAATCACAAGACTTGTTCAGGACTTGGGCCTGAATTTCCTTTTCTGTTTGGTTCTGGAATTACCACATCCATTCTTCTTCTAAGGAAATTTCCTAACAGACGGGGATTTTAACAGAATATCGCTTCCTTTTCTCCACGTTGCTTGAGGGGCAGAAAGAAACATAAGAACAGGATAGAAAGCAAATCTACTGTAAAATACAAATTCATAGGAAATACATTCCGGCCATTGCTCTACGGGTTCCAGTGTTGACTGCAAGATTTGCTACACGTTTTTTTTCAGAACCGTCTTGACACAGACTCATTCTTAGAATTCAGGGGCTTTACACAGCCAACTTTGGGCAGCTTTCCTGAGTGTTTGCCATGCTGTGTGGAAGAAAATTGTGATGCATTTGTGTTGCTCTAAATCTCTATTTCTTCACATGATTCTAACTCTGGCGTTTTCTACATAATTTCCTACATCTGTGTTAAATAATAAACTGCAGAAATCATGACACTTTTTCTATGTCCCTTAATATGAGGCTTCCATCCTTGGAAATTGAAAATCAGCCAAAGTGGAGTTGATATGGTGTGATGGCTCCTCAGTTTTTCCACCACAGACCAAATGGCTCATGGTGATTCTCAGGATTTGAGCACAAGTATTGACTTAGTTTGTATACTTTCTGCAATTCTATCAGTGAAAAGAATCCCAAGAATATAAAGTGAGATTTGTTAGCTCTGAGGAAGATGAAATTTCAATAAGAGAAACCCCAAATTCATAATGAAGCAAACTACATAATAAAGTCAATAACTATATAACTTAGTATAATAAACTTGGGACTTCAGAAGAAATGAATTATACTGCAGCAATCACATACTAATTAATAGAAGAGAATTGTATGAGTCACAGGCAGTGTATTACCATAATAATTACAGAAAAGCACTAATCTCATTAAACCAACCTGTAACATGATTATCAGCTCACATGAATTAGTGATGTCTGCTTCTCATACAGTAGAGGAAACATTATATGAAACTACTAATTATAACCAATGCAACAGAAAAGTAATGTATGTTACTATATTTTTGTGGAATATAGAATTTGTTTTCTCATAATAAAATAGTAAAAAATCAACTTTCATTGGTATCTGCAAAGTAATCATCTTAATTACATATACTTGAATATTCTTAATTTTTCTAAATATTTCTCTTGTTTATATCGAAGAATATAGATTCTTTACAATTTTTATTTGGCATCCTAAAGCTGTGCTGCTGAAGCTATTTCTCCAGGCAGCCTTTCTGTTGACTACGCTCTCACAGCACCATACATATGTACCCGTATATCTCAATACTGCAGGTGTCAAAGCAATAAAATTAAAGATATAGAAAGGAAACTTATTTATTAAGCCCTGCAAGTGGAAACTCAGAAGGCAGCTGTCACCAGGTCTAGTTAGCTTCTGTTTTCATCTGTGTTTTCTAGTTATTTGTCACCTAGGGCAACTCAGAGAATTAGATTAAAGTTAACATTTGCTGCAACAAAGTGGAAGTCTGTGTCCATAGTGTTGGAAAATGTCTTTATAGTGTAAATCCAATATCAAATAAATAGAGGGTTTTTTCCCCTGTAATATCTCAAAAAATTTTGTATTACCAGCTACTTAAGACTTTTTCTGCTTGGTTAAGGCATCTGGAAATCTAGAGCCAGTGACAATCATGTGTATTTATTCTGGTTTCATCAGTGTCACCTTTTCGGTATGGGCAGAGTTAACTACACAATGGTCGGTCTATCTATCTATCTATATATCTATCTATCTCTCATATTTTCTAGCTATTCATTTTGTATATTTTTAACCTGTCAAATTAGGCATTTCTATGAAACTAATAAACCACAAATTGTTTAAGGAAAATAGTACAATATCTGTTTTACATTCTTGATTATATCTGGAAAATTTATTTTTTTAAATAATATTCTTAAGATATTATGAAATGAGATGAATGTCTAGCAGGAAACCTGCTAATCTACTTTCACCTGTCATCTGTTTCATCTTTTCAAAACAATCCAAATGAACAGACATCTTGTGACCAGCACAGAATATTTTGACTGGAAAATGCTTTCATGCTTTGAAATAGATATCTCTGTTTCATGTGAACCTTTATTTTTCAGAAATGTCTTGACATTCATCTTGCAGTGGGAGGACATTATGCAGTGACAATATTCAGCTCCTTTTGACATTATCTCCTAAGTGAAATAGGGACTAGAAGGAAAAGAATAGCAGGTTGTAAAAATTTTCTCCTGTCTTATATAAACAAACAAATACATGAGCTGGAATTAATTGTTGGGATTTGTTGAAATAAATATTACACAAAAAATTAGGAAAAAACCACATAGAAGATCAAGAATAAGATAAATCTTGTAAACGACTTGGTGGGGGGGAAGATAAAACATCTTGACATGAATAAAAAGAAAGTAAATTATTTAACAATATGGCTTTTTCTTTCAGCTGACCTACTATTAAGTCTCGCAAATTTTTTTTAATTAAATGATTAAATGATTTTTCAATTATAAGGAAGTCCTTTATTAAAGGACTTTCCAGTGGCATTATGCTTATTTTCTTCAAGTGACCTGATTTGCTCAAGTAATTCCTAGTATTCCAGCTAACTACTTCAATTACTTTAAGATTTTGTATTCTTGGACAGGCTGTCTGTCTGATATGTTAAACAAATGTAAAGTCTGGTACCATTGTCCTTTCACTAACATTTCTTGACTTGTCATCAGGTATTCTGTAGTTTATAGCTAACAAAGGATTTTAAATTGTCTCATGAATGTCTGGGTTATTTGGTCTTTATGCTCCTCAGGTCTTCTGCCTTATGCTGTAGCAAAAAGTTCAAACAGAGTAAGAACGTTGTATATTAAAATATACAAAGCTGTTAGAAATTGCCTCTATCTAGAAGGCATTTTTGGCTCATTTGAAGCTGAGTATGAAGAAAATGCATAGAGGGAAAATTTCTGCTGAGAAAATTTCCTCAGGATTTGCTTTTCCTACAACTGAACTTCTCATTCGTTGGTGTTAATTTCCCATGGTTTACTGAGTTTTCTGGGGATAGAGTAGAACCAGCTTATCCCAACAAGGAGAGGAAGTTGCTGTTGACTTTTGTTCATTGTGCTCTTAAAGCATGGTTTCAATCTTACAGCATCGCTTCTGCTGTTTCAGTCTCAAGCATGCCACCCTACAACTTCTTACAAGTTCTCTGTAAAAATTGATTCACTTGTTGAGAATCACTTCAGTGATTTTACTGCAAATCGCTGTGGATGGGGTTTATATCTTTCTATCTTAACTAGGAAAACACACTGAAAATTATTGAATTATTTGAACCACCATGATATCTCTGATGCAAACAACTCAGAATTTTACTCCAACCAAGATATGAAATGTGCAATATTATGCATAGTATTTGACTATATTCAACTATTGGAGAAATAGCTCTTTTATATAATCTGAAAGTTAAGATATATTCTGAAATATTGGTTACTTTAAAAGTATTCTTCACTTTCTTTAGATTGCAGAATAATAGGCTGTGTGTTATGGGAAATTGTTTCAATATAAAGTTTGTCAGGCTTTGGAATGCACTGCATAAGGATGTGGTTTTGTTACCATCCCTGGAGTTATTGTAAAGAAATGTAAGTGTTGCACTTAGGAATATGGTCTAGTAGTGGAATTGGCAATGGTTGGACTTGCTCATATTAAGAGACTTTTTCCAACCTAAATGATTCTCTGATTCCATAATGTGAGAGAAAACATTATATGAGAACTTACAGGGGAAAAAATATAGGTGTTTAAGACTAAATGGAAATAATAGTTCTTATGTTTGTACTGAAGAAACAGTGAAGCACATAATATTATTAATTAGCTGAACATCTTTTCTTTTTTGTAACTTATTGGGTCTCTAGACGAAAAAATTTTAAACACATCTTATAATATTGTTAATAAGTATTGCTTCATGTGCTTAGTCATTACATCTATGCTTTTAGTGTCTTTGTATGATTAATTATCAAATTCTGAGGATTTTAATATTACATTAGGTAGGGGAGGTGACTTCCCCAATAGGAAACCACTTTTGTATTTGTATATCTGTAAGCTTGTATTTGGAATTTTAAATTTTAAAATTTTAAAAATGCCATCATAGTATCTGACCTTCTTAGTCACGTATGGCAAATGCATATGTTGCTACACTGATATTCACAAAAGAACTAAATGTTTTCTGGGAAAAAAAGTGTGTGTGATTTTTCTGTCTGTATCTAATCTGTATTCCAGTTAAGGAGTTGTTTCTCAATCTGTGAAGTGGGAGAAATGAGAACATATTGACAAAGACTTGTGCATGAAGTCACATTCAGAGTTCCTGATTAAACCAGCATGTTTTGAGGTTGGAGTACCTATCATTAATGTCATTATGCTTTTTCTTCCTTAATTGCATTCTAGTACAGAACACTCAGGGCAAAAAAATAGAATCAACCTGGAAAAAACCTGCAATCAAACCTGTCTGTGTCAAGGTTCATGGTTGTACCTCTATTAACCTGTATGTTATGTGAGCTTAACTTATGCAATGCATATCTGAATGTGAAAAAATAAAATCTTCAGCTTTGGTTAGCTTGCATTTGTTATCAGTTTTCCAGAAATTTTGAGTTACTGTTTAATTAACCCTACTAGAAGCAGCTATGATTTCAAATGCTGAATTATACCTTCTAGTTTCTAAGTCAACACATGTTGACCTTGCAGTGGCAAAATTTCCCTCATCGATACAAACGTAATCAACATTACACCTTTCACTTGCATGAAAAGAGCACTATCTAATTAGAGAATATGCTTTTATAAAATGAAGGTTGAAGGTTAAGATTTCATTCAGGATGCGTTAGCTCAAACATGCCTTTGGGCTATTCCCAGTAGCTAGGCTTTTTATGAATTCTCTTTAAAAGATAGGGAAAGGACACTCCTAAAACTAAAAAGAAATTGATTCAATGGTATGCATGAATTCATATTTAATTTTTGTAAGAGTGTCCCTTGATGAATTGAAGGTTCAGACTATGTCTCCCTTTGAATACCAGTATTCAGCTTCACAGAACTACTTTATGAATAGTGTTCAAAATTTGGAGATACAAGCAATCATAAAACAATAATGGATTTCAGGCTTGATACTGATGGGAGGAACAAACATAAAGGTGTGGTATGTTTGTATCTTTGCTCCAACTAACACCCAATACCCTGCACTAGTATTCCCTGGCATCTTTGTGGCATCAAGTGTTCCACTAGTGCCCCCTGCTACTGGACTCACTTTCTCAAAAGAAGTTCCAGATATTGTTACAGCTACCACTTACATTTTTGTTTATTTGTACTGTCTGAGGAAGAACACTGCGGCAAGGAAAGAGTGCCAATCCTATCCACAACCAGCCAGAACTCATATATGATTATCTCCAAAATCACCATGGCCTGAAGAAAAAGAATAGAACATAAACTTTAAACCTACCACTTGAATTAGAAAATCAAAGACAAGTTATTAAACAGTCACTGTGATTGGCTTGGGGAAAATATATATGCATTTTATAGAGTGGAAGAATTATATGTTTGGCCACTTGTTTGCAGCAAGCAGATGGAGGTGGAAACAGAATTTTATATGAAACCCATGTTTCATACAAACTAATAGCCAAAATTTATTTCCCTTATTTTTGAAAGAGTTTAAGGGTTAGTGAAGCCACTTCACAGATTCTAATATTAGCTGAATATTGTAATTAAAAAATCCTTAAAATAACGAGAAAATCAGAGCACACTGAAAAAAATAAAAATAGGTAAACTCTTTCCATTAGTAGAAGAAATTCTGTGATAAGAGTGCATTATAAAATTAAAAAAAAAAAAGAACTCCTCTGTCTTCTTCTACTGCTAAATTCTTTGGATCTCTGCAGACAACTTGCTTTTTGAACCAGAACACCTTTACAAAGAAAGATTATTTCAGCAATTTTAGTAGTTTAATTTTGTACACGTAATACTCAGAAAACTATACAAAAAAAATCAAACAATATGTTCTACCTATCAGGTCCTTGTGTCTCATTGGAACTGAATATGTCATGGTAGAAACATAGCATTGTGGAAAAAAAAATAAGAAGAGAAAAACATCAAAGGATAACATGTTTTCATTTATGTTCTTCAACAGAATGAAGATATTTTGATATTTATAACACCAGTTAAAAGCTAATGGAAGCCAGAGAATTATACAAATGAAGAAACTAAGGTTAACCTTCTCCCACTTGAAAATAACTGCAGAGAACAAAAGACAAGGTTGGGTTGGGCTTTTTTTTACATGGTTTTGTAAGATTCTTCTGCATAGTTTTTGCTTCTTTAGGTAAGATCTTTCCTTCAGTTTAGCTGTTATCACAACATATGTTTCTCGAATGTCAGGATAATGATTCAATCTTTTTACAAATGGGTTGTGTCTCAAGGACTTGAGTTATTACTATGACTAAAACAATATGACTCTTTTCCTCATAAATTCATAGCAAATCCTATTTTGAAGTTATTAAGCAATAATGATCAGTTTAACACTGAACTTTCGGTTGTGTTTGAGAACAGAAGGTCATGTTAATTGGGATGAATATACATCTGAACCGGACTCATACAAGCCTCTGCACAATTTGTGACATTATTCCTATTTTCTTGAGAATTCTGAGACAAGAAGGTTCCCAGAAAGTGGCTAGAAGTTCACTCCATGTCAAAAGATTAACATCTCTATAGAAGAGTGACATTTATGAATAAGAAACCTGGTTTGGTCTTGTTTGAAACTAGCATATAATTTTAAATTAATACTGTGATTCTTTCATCTACATATCTTATATTTACTCCTCTGGGAACAATTTTCAAAAGGTAGTTTATACATAGCTGGAGGCTTTTATGTCCCATTGTATGAAAGGAAAGATAACTTTTGTTACTTATTAGTTAAGTGATCTGCCAGCTCAAGACTTCTGAGATGAATAAATAGGCCTGTATGGTATAATGTACTGCTGTGCAGGATATTTCAGGTAACTTAATAAGTCAGCTGTGTGTATGCATGTCTACTTAATGTTTATACATTAATCACACTGTGTTTATAAAATACTTTGATAAATGATTGCATAAAATTGACATTGCAATGTTCCAGGCAGGTTTTACTGACAACATTCTAGATCAAGCTTGCCCTGAAAAGCAGCCCTGAAGTTTTAATTACCACTATACTAACTCTGCAGCTAGAACTCAGCCTCAGAATTGTAATGTTCATTGCATGGACTTGAGTTGAACAAATGTAAATAAAAATAGAATCAGGTATGTAACTTATATCATACAGTATCTTATTTTGGTTATAGAGACCTGCAGAAGAGGTACAGGTTCTACAGTGATTAGAAACATTGAAGAAACCCTAAACTCTGGAAAAAGCCCAAGAATGAATACTGGTAGCAAACAGCCAAGTATGATCGATGAAGACATGTCTCTTAGGGAACATGCAGAACTGAATTTGGAAGGAAAAACCCTTTATCAATTAAATTTATTTGTCTTTTAGAGAAGGAAGATATTATCTGCATACAGATCTGACACAAACTGAAGAATGTACTGTAAACTTCTAAATATGTGAGTGCTCTTCAGGGTTCAATTGTGGCATTTTTCCGTAGAAGACAATGAACCTTACAAGACCATCCTGAGTCAGAAATGTAAAAAAAAAAAAAACCAAACAAACCTCATATTTGCTGAATGTCATATTTGAAAGATGTATTTATCTCTGATAACGTTAGTCTAAGACTTGTCATCATTGAAACTATTTTGCCCAAGACAAATTGCATGTGGCTTCATTTAACATTTCAAAGAACTGGTATAAGCTTTTGGACAGTTTCATGAGGCTTCTAGGATAAGCAAAGTAGTTACTTGCATAACTAGTTTTTTTCACATAATTGGTAATTATGGTAAAACAAAAGCAAAATTCTCTCCTCCCACCCCTAAAGAAATTCCTCCTCCAGAATTCAAATAACTTCAGTTTCAAAACTTTTCAGAGAACAAGCAAAATCAATGCCAGGAATATGAGGTCAAAAATATAAATTTATTATTTCATATAATAGCTTTCACTGAAAGACATTTTTTGTTTTCAAAATTTTAGGAAGTAAATTAATAAATGTATGAATTAGTGTTACTTCCTTAACAGTATGATAAAACAGTCTTAGGATGAAAAATCAGTCTGTTCCATTCACTAGGTTTAAATTGGTTTAATTATATTAATTCATTCTGAATTTCTGATTCAAGGATTTCTAGAAATGGCAGCATATAAACAATTTACTGGGCTGTTCTAGACAAAGTTCTACAGAAAAGACTTAAGTTTCACCATGGGTTGTTTACTTAAATTTTATGCTACTGTATTCATATTTCCTCACTGGAATAAGGGTGCATGAGACATCAAAAAGCACTACATTGCCTGCATGGACAGTCAGTAGAGGACGATCCTAATACTGAGCTAGAATAATGTACTTTCCTCTTTCAGATAACTAGATCTACTTACTAGAAGATTGGGAAAGAAATGTCTAATGCAGAAAAAGACTATACAATTTGTCAACCATGCATTCATTTGACCAGTGAGGTGTCTCACTGATTGTTTGGTTCATATTACACAATTCAATTTAGAATCTAGCTTGTAGGGATAGATGTTTTCTAAATTGTAGGGTATTTTATACTGGATAAAAGTGCAAATAGAATATATGAGAGAAATTTGCCTGATGACAGAGACATTATATGTGTTTTATGAAAGAATGAAAAAATTTATATAATAATAATAATAATTTTAAATATTTCAGAATTATAAAGTATCTTTTCACAAGTTTAAGTACTGAAGGCAATTTCTCATGTCAAAACAGCGTGAGAAAAAGGGTTTAATTAAAAAATGGAAACTGTCCTTGATAACTTAGAACCAGCTGAAAATGTAAAAAATTCCAGTATTTCTATTCACAATAAACATTAACAATTCTATCCAACACTACCAGCCATAGTAAAAACATAGTAACTTTGAGAATAAAGGAACCACAAGGTTGAAAAACATGTAGCATGAAACAAATGCCTTCCAGAACTTCAGCATGATGGAGAGAGCCTATTTACAAGGGTATGTAGTGACTGGACAAGGGAGAATGTCTTTAAACTGGAAGTGACTAGATTTGTATTAGATATTATGAAGAAGTTCTTCACTATGAGGATAATGTGGCAGTGGAGCATGTTGCCCAGTGGAATTCTGAATGTCCCATCCTTGAAAGTGTTCAAGGCAGGGTTGGATGGGCCCCTGAGCAACCTGGTTTAGTGAAAGGCATCCCTGCTCATGGCAGGGGGTTGGAACTACATGATCTTGAATGGTGCCTTTCAACCCAAACCATTCTATGATTACTACGAAAATCTGGATAATATAATGTTGGCTCTGCAAACAAATTAATAGACCACAGACAGCACTACCACCAATTCAGCCAAGGGCTTAGAAAGAATTGCTATAATGCCTCAGGTACACTGACTGAAAATGAGAGACCATTGTCTGTAATGTTAGCTAAATAATTTGCAAAACAATATAAAAACACAGACATGCAGTAATAAAAAATTTTATGTTTTCACTTTTCTGCAACAATGAGAGGATATGGGATTCTTTCCCATTATTTCCAGTCTGAATGATATTAGGCACTTGAAGAACAAATTGCATTCACTGAGGGCCTTTTGCAATAGGATAAGGGATCTTGGTTTTGAAAAAAATAGTGCTTCAATTTAGATTAGATATGAGAAAGACGATTCTTACAATGATGGTGTTAAAACACCCAAACAGATTGCCCAATGGAAAGGTGATGGATATACCAATCCTGGAAATGTTGAAGATCGGATTGGATGGCAGTCTGAGCACTCTTACCTAGTTGAAGATGTCCTGCCTGTGGTGAGGATAGTGGAGTAGATAACCTTTAAATGTCTCTTTAGATGTCTCTTTTTAAATGTCCCAAACCAGTTTATGATTCTAGCAGTAAAACCTATTTTATGATTCTATAATTTTATGATTCTATGATTCTACAAATAAAGCACTTAGTGAGTTGTAATAAGCCATCAAGTGTTCTTAAATCAGCAGAAAATTCCTACTGACTGTGTAAATTGAATAAGCTCCACAGAGACAAGACTGTATTTGACTGCCAACACTTTTGAGGGAGATAAAGATTTACAGCCCAGTATATCCAATGGTAACTGAATTTGGTCGTCAAAGAATGAATTAGCTTTGTCTCAATTATTACACTGGAACTACGGAAAAAAGAACAAATGTTCAGGTAAGGCAGGGAAAAAAGCCCAAACAATTGCTGAGTATGTATAAATTCATTTTTCAGAATTTTAGAAATGCTTTTGAGAGACTCCAGCAAACAATGTTAATATCCAGAAACCAGCAGGATCCTTTCTAAGCCTCCAGTTCCATGTAATATGTAGTTAGACAGAGCAAGGTGAGAACTTTGTCTTAAAGTCAAAATTCATCTCTTAAACATGTAATTTCTTGTGAAACATTTTTTTTTTAGATTATCCTGATAAAATTATTAGTAGCATAAATATGAAGGAGAATGGCCTTAGATTCTTCAAAGCCAAAATAAGTTTCTGGCTTTGAAAAGAGTATAAATGACTGTCACAGTGTTTTCAAAATAAATAATAAATCCAGTGCAACTGTCACTGCAAAATTTTTCACTTTTCTTGCCACATATAATTATTTCTGACCTGAATCTTATGCTGTTAAATGATGCTGCATAAATTGGTATTTTTCTCCCAGGGAAATTGAAAAAACCCCAAAAAAATCCTTAACTGATCTTATTTTTTTCAATTTTCATTTTGGAAACATGACATGGCTTGGTACTGTCAGCTTACCATGGCAATTAATAATCATCTGACAAATATATCACATTTTTAAATTACTATCAATAATTCTCAGTACACATCTCACATAAAGGCTCTTGAGAGGTTACTCTAGACACACCTCTCACAACATTTGACAAAAGAGTTCCACTGTTAATGATGTTTACAAGTCCCCGTACTTGTCATAACTTGGGACTTTGGATGCTTGTTCTGTTAATTATTAAAATGAAAAAAGCATAAGAGGGTAATATTTTTGTCTGTTGGGCATTTTCAAGCTCTCACAAATATTATCTTTATAGACCATTTTTTATAAGAATAAAAGGACAAATTCAGACCTTTGCCTTTATTACCCAGATAAATGAACAGTAAAAAGCAAACCAACAATGGAATAAAGGCAGAAGAATAAAAGTTAAAAAAAAACAAACAAAAAAACCCAAAAAAACCAAAATAAGCCAAAAAAACCCCACCTTGCATTAGGATTCATGGGTTTTTCATGGGCTTTTCATGGGTTAGTGTTCTAGACAGTAATTTTCCATAAGAAATATGACCTCCTAAGATTTGGAAAAGTACTGAAATTCAGCTACTTATTTGAAGGTGACAGTCTCAATTTGATAAACAGTAATATATCCTCCCAATCGTAGAATTCATCAGACATCCTTTTGTTTGTTTTTTTTTTTTTTTTTTTT
>VZTX01000289.1:73336-147297 GCA_013400915.1 Pardalotus punctatus | reverse complement strand
TGGTTGTGTTTTTTTTTTGGGGTTTGGGGTTTTTTGGGTGTGTTTTTTTTTTTTTTTAAATTTAAAAAAAAAAAAAAAAGTGTAAACCGAAACCAATCAGAGTGATCTTTCATATCTGGATGTCTGGGTGGATAATTACAATGCAGCTGCAAGAACTTGACCTAAATATGGAAGGTAATGAAGAAATTGGAAAGCCACTTTCCATGTACAAAGGAACATTGACAACATTGATTTGAGGAATACTCATCAAGAGTTTAGATTCCAAAACAAACTTTATAAATCTTTTAGTTTGCTTCTTTTAGTGTATCAATGCCAAAGTAATTAGAAAATTATTTATTTTTAACAGCTGCTGGTCAATACATGAGGGCAAACAGTACTATAAATTCTTACAGAAAAGTGGCCTGAAGCTCCAATAGGTTTTCAGAGCCAAATCTACTTGTTTTAAAATAGTTTACTACATTATGAAAGAGGTTAAAAAAAAAAAACCACAAAAAGTTTTGGAGACATATTTCTGTGTAAATGTGTGAATTCTGTCCACTCAGTTTTGTTACCAAAAAAGCTAGACACAATTGACATGAAGGAGCATATAAGAAAACATAAAGAAAATTATTAACTGAAATGAAATTTTTGAATGTTACAGAATAATATTTTATTGTTGCCTGTCAAATAATTTGTTAGTTGTCTAAGTTTCTGTTTCAATTGTTTATAAAAGAAATTACCTACTCATTATTAAGATGCACAGTATTTCAATATAGCCCAAGAAGAGAAACTTAAGACTAC
The DNA here is from genome assembly GCA_013400915.1 of Pardalotus punctatus. Lineage (NCBI taxonomy): Eukaryota > Metazoa > Chordata > Aves > Passeriformes > Pardalotidae > Pardalotus > Pardalotus punctatus. The sequence continues at coordinate 146,517 of VZTX01000289.1, read as the reverse complement.
ACTTAGGAAAAAAACCCCAAACACAAAAGAATTATGGTATGGAAGGTGTAGCTACTGATTAGTTTCTTTTGCTTTTTAATTAATGTTGACCCTTAACAACAATAATTAAAAATCTGGTTCTTACATGGCTTTCTACCTCTAATAAACAGTTCATTATCTACTGAGTGATCTTTGAGACATTTATGATTTTTATTGTATATATTTTTTTAATTGTTTCAGAAAGAGGAATGTGCATTGTTCAAAAAAGTAATTTTGTATTCTGTGTTACAAAATACTTTGAAAATTGCTACATTCTAATAGATTGCTTATTGGTACTTACTCAAAAAAATACCAATTTGGCTATTTTCCAACACATAGGCACAATGGCTTAATGTGGTTAAGGAAAATAAAGAGAACCGTATGAAAAATCTTGAGAATTTGGCTAATCATTTAAACAACATGAAAGTTGTGTTGAAATAGAATGCTTACACCAGCTGGAAAACTGAAGTCCTCAGCTGCTATACATCATGTATGGGTACTGCTCCATCAAGGAGACTAAAAGAATTTTTTAGTTTAATAGTAGAATTCTGCTGTTAACGTTGGTTTTAGTTATCATTTAGGCAAATGTTGCCGTGACTCTTTTAGAAAACAGATGTTGTTTTATTGTTTTTATTAAAGAACATGAGGCAAGCTAGTTGTAGGGCTTATTATTATCATCTTCTTTGCCAGGAGAGACAACCTTTTCCAACAGAGAGCACTGCAATATATTAGCAAATGATATATAATCTAATCATATATGGACTAATAAAGCAGAAAGATTTTTAATTAAGGCAGTGGTTACAGTGTGGAGAAATACACACACAGTAATAAAGAATCAGGAGTAGATCCAAGCAACCCTCTGAAAAATGCAGCTGTTGTACATTTTTAGTGACAAAAGAAATATCAGTTTGAATCACCCTTTCCTTTGCAATTACACATCTGTGAAAACGGATTTTAAAAGGGTTTGTCTTGACTGAAAATTCCAAATGGGGCAGAATTTTATTTGTCTAGTATGAAAACAAAAAGTTGTCCTGGCTTTGCACATTTTTTCCTGCTCCAAGGGGTGGGCATACAAAACTGAAATGTGATTTTCTCTAATGGCAGATGTTAGCCATAATACTGATAAAAACTTCCACATCGTAATTTCTTATCTAGTCTTGTATTGCAAAGTAATTATATCAGCATTTCTGTACTTCGTTTTGCTCTAAAAGATGCTCTCCATTAATCAGGACAGTACTAAAAATAATGCTATTGCAATGGAAAAATCTTTAAGAGCGCTGAACCTTTTCCTAGCCAACTGTGTGGCATTTGTAACAGATAACACAGCTAATGCGAGAAAATCACAATGGTGTTCTTAAAGGAGTACAAGATGTTAGACCATATGTTCAGAGACATGCGATGTGCCTTGTCACGTAGGTCATTTTGTTGCCAGGAACACTGTCATAACCCAAAGACAATATGAAAGAGAAAGACTGTGATTTACTAAAGGATACTGAGAGGCAGAAACATTTCTTAAATCTCTAATATTTAACTGGCAGTTGAAACTCCAGGATTTTGACCTATGAAAAAAACTATGGTAGAAACATAATAACATCTTGTCTCAAGTGTAGCTAAGTGTACAGATAAGTGTATATCAGCCATCTGTTTTTATTAACAGAATTCTCTCATCTCTGATCACACTGTGTAACATTCTATTGCTTATTTTCAGGCTTCCACATCCAGCTGTGTGTGAGCAAGTAGCAGCAAATGCATAAACATCAGAGAAAAAATGTGTTTCAGGGGTCCCATTAAGGATTATTAATACTTGATTTTCAAAATATTAAACAGTGAATGGAATTGCAAAAGTATTTAATGAAACATTCAACCACCGTTGAGTTCCTTCCTCAAAACAACTCTCTCATCTCTCTTTTCGCTTATTCTTTCACTAAAATATTTAATTCACTTCATATGGGAAGTGTATCCCAAATTTCCATAAAATGCTGTAGCCATAAGTTTAGAAAAATAAATTAAAAAAAGGCAGAACAAAAGCAAAGCCCAAAAAACCAACAAAATCCCTTTATAAATGGTACTCTGAAGGTGTGTATATATATAACTTCATTTTTATATCTATTTGCTATAGGGATAAAATGAGGACTGAGTTTGTTAGATTAGCGAAACCATTGTGTATTTGTCTATCTTTCTTTTTATTATAGTTGTATCATATTTCTAGAACAAGACTTGTACTAATAGGAAATAATTATTTTCTGCACTAAGAAAAAAGAAGAATAGAAACAGATAATCCTAACTCTTTTTACAGAAGATACCATAATCCAGTGTAGCAGTTAAAAATAAATAAATAGGAAGGGAACATAGCAAAAAAAAACTGTTTTAAAGGTGTTATGGGATTGTTCTTTTCTGACAGAATTATCACAAACATTCCTGGGGAAATGCTTTGTTCTCCCTGAAGACAAAATTATTGTCTGCATATTTACATGTACCCATGTTTTACTGCTGACTCTGAAAATTAAGCTAGAGCTATGTGAAATAGTAGAATGTATAATAACTATACAATTCCGAAAATATTTAAGACTGCATATCAGCTCCAGGAAATTCATAACGTTTTGAAGTAACATTTATGAGGAGAAACTGTTCTGAGAATATTCTGTACTTGCAGAACTATTTCTGATACTTCATTTTATGGATGCTTATTGTTTTTTACTTAACTGACAAAAAATATTTATTAGTGTTTTCAGAAATACCTTAGATGTGTTGGTTTTATATAGTTCAAATGTTTTTCTATAAATTATGCAAGTTCAATGCATAACAGTAATGAACATGAAAACTGATTGCTTATAAAAATAAGTGTACTTTTATTTATTTACAGCTATTGTAGTGATGAAGAACATCAACTAGAAATTATTATGGATCAGTATCATAATAAATGAAAATCACATGGAACTATTACATAAGTTTTCAAAATATTTTTGTCAATGAAACATACAGCTCCTTTGATATAACTTAATTTTTAAGTGTGCTCTTCCCCATTCTAACAAACACAGCTTTTTCCTAGAAAATACTTCATCTGTATTTTTACTTCGGCCTATGTGATAATTAGTCAGATGTCAAAGTCACTATGAAAAAAAGAATTACCTATGCATGAAAAATAATATTTGTGTTGTTTAAAGTTTGATAAACCCTGCATTTCCTCATGTTTCATGTCATAGTACATAAAATAATAACTCTCTGAATTTCTAATTCCCCCAAGTCCAGAAAAATACTAATTTAAAATAATGCAGAATGCATATCCATAAGATTTTGCAAAATGGAATAAAATTTTCTAAAAGTTGCTAGAGCATGAGTATCCCTATGTATTTACAGATGAAGACATGTTTCTACTCATTTGCACATTGCCATCTCAGATAAATGTATTCCTGATGCACACAGTCACAGTTCAGAATTTTGTTCTTTTTCTCTCAAACTGGCTCATGAAGATTATAACTTTTATTGAAAAGAACCAGAGTTTATGCATAAATTAATGACAGAGCTGTGGAAAGTTTCATCTACTTAGAGGACAAGAATGATGACAGCACTTCTGACAGTAGCTTGACCAGCAATCAATTCACAAGAGAGTTGGATGACTTCAGAAAGTGATTTTTGACTTCAAGGTCATTTTAGCTGTCATAATGGTTGAACAAGCTGTCTTACTGCTTTGACCACTGACTTCTTAAGCTGCAGGTCAAAATCTGGATTTCAAGGCTTGGACCAGAAACAGTTGCAGTTCTCCTCATACACTTGACCCTGCAAAGATACCTCTGTGTTGTGGGAAAAGGGGTCCCCAGAAAGTCAGATGTATTTTTTGCATTTAGCAAAAGATATGGTATGTTACTTGAGATGCCACTCTATGGAACCTAATACCTGTCAATAATTGCCCCAGCCCTGGCAGTGTGCAAAGCGAGGCTTGATAAGGCCTTGAGCAACCTGGATTAGTGTGATGTGTCTGTGCCATTGAAGGGGAGACTGGGTCTAGATCCCTTCCAATCCCTTAACATTCTACGATTATAATTAAATAAGACCTTTCAGGTGATGAAAAAGAGATGATTATTTAAGCCTATACAGGGCTTAGGACTAAATAGAACTCTGTTTAACATAGAATTTCTATGTCATCAATGAACAGGCGAATTTAAAGCTAGCAGTCATAGTAGCACAATACTCAATAAAATTTAATCTTAACAGTTGATGGTTTTAAAATAAGTATGAGATCATTAACATGCACTGGAAAGCCTTGGTTAAGCCTTTCTTAAGCAAATCTCTTATGGAAGGAACTGAAGCAAAAGGAAACAAATAAACCACATCCCGCCTTATGAAAGATACATTTGTGGTGGTTTCAGACTTTACACACACACAAACATTACATATACTAGCTCTACAAAAAAAGTAAAACCTGATCCTCAGCTAGAAATGACATGACAAAATAATTGTGAATTTATTGCCCACTTATCACTATTTTACTGTTTTCTGGCCTAGAGCATCAAGAGGAGATGACTAGTTAATGACATTTCTTCACTCAGCATTGGCCTTGAAAAAGAATGTCACATATTCTAATAAATAAAAGTGTTTCTTGGTTTCATTACCCTCTTGCTTGCTGATTTATCAATCATAGATGCAACTTGGTTAAATGTGGATGAATTTTAGCTCCATCTTGGGATCTGAAATAAAATATTAAGAGAGGGACTGATGCACTGAACATAGTATTATGATACTCGACATCTCCAGTTCTCCAGGACAGCACTGAAAAGAGGCAAGGCCATTTACAGGCAATGTAAAATCTCACAGACTGCAACAGAAGGGGTGGGAGCATAGTTGAAAATAAGTCTGGTGACTGGTCAACTATTAGATTTTAAAAATGTCAAACAGGGTTCCTGAACCCCGGATGAGGAAGATTTCTACCAGATTTGTGTGTGTTTAACCTATTTTGCTCTATACAGTTAATGATAATTGCAATGAATGCCCAAGCATGCTGTCATTCATTCCCACTCATTTTTATAAGTACAGCTACAGAATAACAAACTCAGCTCAGCCGTTATGGGGGGAACAGATATAAATTATTTTCTCAAAGAGCCATCATATCTGATTTTTTTAAGAGTGGATGAGTTTGTGGATTGGTGTACAATATAACCTGAAGGTGAAGAGATTGAAGTTATTGAAAAGAGTGAATTATCACATCAAGAAGAACTCTCCTGTCTGGTCACACACACTTCCTGCAACAGAATCAAAAAAGAGTAGTAGTTGCTATTTTAGGTAAAACCCAGTCCATGGTGTTAGGTATAAAGGTGCTACAATTTTATGGATAATTTACAGAGAGCAAGACTTATACAGAAAGACTGAATGTCATTACTGTGAGATTTCAGACTTTGGAAACAGCTTGGTTTACATGATCTTAGGTGTTATGGCCAAAGAAGCTTTTCTTAGAACAACCTGCCTCCAGTTTTCAACTACTATTACAACTGGTGATCACTATTTTTCTGCAGCAAACATTCTTTTTTCCTTACAGTGAATAAACAGTAGTAATATAGTGATATTCATACTTTACAAAAGCCGTTAGCTCATACATTGGTATGGTCATGAACAATATTTGAGGTCTTTTAAGAAAAAATAGTAATACTGTGAGACTATATTTGGTCTTCTAGAAAGAGGAAATACAGTGACTTCTTAAGGACAAGGGTTAAGCAGTGTCTTTCATAATTTGTCAATCCAATGAGAACATTGTCAAATTTTCTATTCTCTTGGTTTTTGTTCTTTGCTGTGTTGGTGCTGACAGGTTTTTTAAGATTTGTTCAAACTCATACAGTAAAGAAAAAGCCCAGAGAGCTGTCTATATGTCAGATAGCAAATGCTCGGTCTAGCCAAATCAGTAATTTATGATAATATATAACAATTATAACTGTTTTCCAACTTGATATAGAGTGAAACAATAGCTTTCAGAACTGGGAACTCAAAGTTTAGAATATATGACAGTTACATTTTTTAAAAAAGAATAGTTATAAACATGACCCTTCCTGTGTATCACATAAATAATATAGAAATATGATAAAATGTATTAATCTTTATAAAAACTTGTATATACAATATAGTCTTTCTATTATTATATTTTACTAACATATATGACAATTTTTATTAAAAGTATGATGTTTACATTCAATGCAGCCACAAGAAATACATTTCAGTGCTTCTGCAGTAGTTCTTGTTGTTATCACTCTTCAAAAGTTTTAAAAAATTATGAAAACATAAAATAATTCAAGCAGCCTAAACATAAAAGCATCATAATATAAAGAAGTTATGAAGTTGAGTTATCCAAGAAGTAAGAAGTATATTGAGAACTGCTTTTATCAGTATTTCTGCAATTGCCAAACTAATGTAAGGAAAAAAAAGCCAAATTTCAATATTAGATTCTCAGAGTTCTATAGTATCTGAAAAGGTGCACTAAATAACATGGTCCATTACACGACATTTTCACTATTATAGTTTCTCATTTTATTAAAACAAAAAAAATCATACCTGTTGAGAAGCCCATGGCTTCTAAATTTCAACTGAAAAATAAAGTTCTAGTTCATCTGTGTAGATTAAATGTTAAACTTGTGTAAGACATATTGGCCTGATGTGGCGAATGCAGGAAAAGCTTGAGATTTTCATGATTAGCATTGCAAAGTGCTTTCTCTTCATTCATAGATGGTAAAGTAGCACATTACGTACACCATACTTGGACAATCTGTGCACCCTGGCAGGAAAAGATCTGCAACATGACTGATGGTCTATCACTGTAACACTAAGATTTTGAAAACAGTCAGTGTCTTCAAAAGGCCTCACTATACTAAGAGTCATTCCCTGATAGGATACTCGAGGAATAAACTTAATTTACAATTCATCCAGCTGTTAATAACAGCGATTAGTGATGAGGAGAAATTCGCACCACCTGGAGTCCCATAAAAATAAAAACAAGGCTTATGTTAAACTACAAATATTTATAATTTCCTTTCTTTACAATATTCTCCCTTACCCTGCCTGTATACCTGTACCATTTTTAATGGGTTTCTGTCAAATAAACTTAATGAGATTAGGTGGATCTATCAGAAAAACTAATTTGGTGAGTTTTTCACACAAATTCAACAAATATTAGGTGTATTGAAGCACCAGTTTGTTGCTCAGATAAATGAAGAATTCTCCCAAAGCAAAGGTTAGTGGCACAAATCAATAAATTGAAATATGCCTTCTGTCTCTCTGTCAGTACTACAATATTTGTAATTCAGACAGTATTTACCTTACAGATTTAAAACCCAAAATAAAGCCGCAGAATAAGTTGAACATATAAGAATCTTAAACATCAGATTTTCAGAAGAGGAAAAATCGTACTACATAATTATCTTGAAATATGCTGTGGGCCCACTAATTTCAAAGAAAATTATGCCATACTTTCAGGTGTGAAAAAATGTAGTGTATATAGTTACCTAAAATTTAATTTATAATTACTTTTTCAAATTATCAGAATATAAGTAGTTTTTACATTCTTAATACTTTCCTTCAGATCTTAAATTTCTGAAGGTGATATGGAAAAAGTATGAAAAAAAATTGTGTGCAACTGAGATTTTAATTTATACTAAAGACTAGTAAACCTCTTCTAGATCAAGTTACAGTAGTAAGTACATATGCAGCTGAGTCTTTCTACAAACAAAAAAAAATACACATACACATGGTTAAAATGCATCCACATTGTATGTACCTTAGTAACCCAGAGATCAAACAAGCATAATATGGACTCTTTTTAACTTGAAAATAAAACTACTTTGGAAAGAATAAAAAAAATTATATAGAAAGGATTATTCGTAAAGTTTCATAAAAGTCATCAGTGCATTAGTCAAAAGAATGTTTCCTCTGTCACATACACTTTGGGAATTTCTGAATATGGTTATGGTGCACTAATGACAGTACAGCTCCACTGAAGATGTTAGAAAATATCAAGAATTTTTAGGTAGAAAAAACAATAATAGTCTCAAACACAGCCATGTTTGTGACCCAAAGTATTTCCAAAGATTAGGAGATTAAACACTCATATGAACAACAAAAGAAGAAATACAGTCCACACTTATGTTTTAAAGGCAACACACCTCAGTGTGGCAAACAGCAACATTATCTTGTCTCTCCTGACAGCTTTTCTAACATTAATTTTAAGCTACTTTTTTTTTTTCCTTTTGGAAATTTCTAGTATTTTTGGTCTTAGTGAGATCCTCAATTATTTCTTCTTCCTTTTTTTTTTTTTTTAATTTAAGTCTCCCCACTCTATTATGTTCTTAATTATCATTTATCTTTAAATTTGAAATGCTCTTTTCTCTCCTTTAATGTTATACTGAACCCCTCAAAACTCTTGAAAGACCACTTGTATCTGTTCTTTAGACTCTGGTTTGGCGCAAAAACTAAGCTAGACTCTGCATAGACAAAGGTGTTAGAATTAAAAAACAGGTTACGTAAAATACAAGAACTAAACTCTCAAAGATAATTCTCTAAACAAGAAGCAGGAAAAAGACAAATAACAAGAAGAGTAAAAAAAAGAAAAAAATACAATTATTTCTTAAAAATTCTTTAACATTCTCATAAAAAACATGGAACTATATTTGTGTTGACTGAAGCAATCTCTTTTGGATGCAGGGATCAAGGTTTTGGTATTTTGGGAGTCACTTCCATCAATCCACCTTAGGAAATTCCAAACACACAAGAAGTAATCTTGCTGAAGGAAACTGTACCAGACAGAAAATTTTTAAATAAGAGCCTACCTCATTAAAAAAACCAAAAAAACTATACATGAAGACAGGACTTTGATTAAAGGTTGTGTCCTTTCAAAAGTGGCTAGATACATTATATAAGAAAATACACTGTCTGGATTTGCATATCATACATGTAAATCAACTTTCACTATAGCTGGATCATGTCTGCTGGCTCTATCATCTGCCAATTACAACAAAAGTGAAGGACAGACTCTTGAAAATACTTACTGATAATTTAGAAAATATAATGAGAACATATAATGGGGCAAGTAGGAAGATAACTTGAACACCAGAAAACTTCATAGAGCCACAGAATTGACAGGGTTGGAAGAGACCTCTGGAGATCATCCAGTCCAAGGTACCTGACAAGGCAGGGCTGCCTAGAGTAAGTGACACAGGAATACATTCAGGTGGGTTTTGAATTTCTCCAGAGAAATAGGAAGACTCCATGGCTTTCCTTGGCAGCCTGTACCAGTGCCCTGCCACCGCTACTGCAAAGATATTCTTCCTCATGTTAAGGTGAAAAATAGTTGTATTTTAGTTTATGGTCTTTGCTCCTCATCCTGCCATTGGACACCACTGAAAAGAGTCTGGCCCCATCCTCCTGACACCTACCTTTGAGATATTTCTATGTATTGATGAGATCCCCTCAGTATTCACTTCTCCAGACTAAACAGGCCCAGGTCCCAGAGTCTCTCCTCATGAGAGAGATGCTCCAGACCCTTGATCATCCTTGTGGCCCTTCACTGGAGCCTCTCCAGCAGCTCCTTGTCTTTCTTGTACCAAGGGGCTTAGAACTAAACACAGTACTCCAAATGTGGCTTTTTGTAAGTGCTTATGACTGAATATCTTATTTTCCGGTACAATCCTAATTTCAAACAGAATATAAAAAACTAAAAATATTCCAGTTTTTGCATCATTGATGTTTGACTACTGTGAACTGCAGTGAACCACTACAATTCTTATATCCATAAATTAATTTCCTAAAAGAAATTGATAAATTTTGACAGTTTTGTGTGATGTGAGAGCAATAAAGGAAATAAACAATGATCCCAGTTCTAATAAAAGCTTCAATTTTGAATTTTTTGAATGGGGATGATATTGAAATGTTAAAATTTTCTGATTGGCTGCAGCTTTCTACAAATTTCTTCATCTAATAGTTCTGAAAATATGCATTCCTCTCTTTAAGAAGTCTTGATGGGAGGTATAAACAGATTGTTAATGGCTCAGTAAAATCCCTGGGTTTAATCCTGAAGTCTAACTTGGTGGACTCAGACTGGTATTGATGTTTACTGAATGTATCCACAATTTTCTATTATGTAAAAATCAGTCCAAATTTTCCATCACAACAACAAATTTGTATAAAAGCTAGAGAGTTTCTTATAAAGATCAGAACTTTATTTTATTCATTTAAGAAAAGTACAATGAGAGGCAGGGGAAGAAATAAAGAGCTAAGAAACTGTAGATTTCACGTCTTGAAGTCACAGACAAAATCTCAATTTTTGGAGAAAAGGTAGTACAAGCAAGCAAATTACACTTACAAAAAGATGTCTTTCTCTGGCCTTTAATCACATTCACATTCTAGTTTGCTATTGTTAAAAACAAAAAAAAAATAAAAAAGGAAGTTTATGAAGGCAAGATACAGTATTCCTGAAAAACTCTAGTTGAACAGCTAGAACAAGTGTAGTTGGTAAAGTAATATACTTCATATTTTATTTGTTTTTTCTAAAAGTTTTTGTCTTTCATGTTAAACAGAAGTGTCACTTGTGTACAATACTGAGAAATACCTGGATCCTGCCTTGTTTATTCCCTTTTTCTCAATCTCTTTTATAAGATTATGCAGGTGTGGAAGTGCAGACAACAATCAGTTCGCTATGCCTCAGAACATATTAGCAAGAATTTTCCTTTGAGTGCAATTGTTAGAAGGAGCTTCGAAGAGTACAGAAGGATGTTCTACAGTTGAAAGAACTTTTTTAATTTTAAGGGGCCAGAGTTTTATTGTGGCATGAGTCTTCAGATACTGACAAAGCCTACAGGAGAGTAACACCATTCAGTTCAAAAATATGTCTGTGTTGATATCAAAAGGATGACATCAGAGCATAATCCTATCTGGATGAATCTCTAATAGAATTAATGTTGAGTGCTGCTATTGTGCTGTGTCAATCTCTGGTAATGGATTTTTTCCCTCTGTTTAATCTAGCATGAATTTTTGATATTTCAGGGCTTATTGAAAAGTAAGTTTCTGGTCTTGATGGGTACAAAGGGAATGTTGATAATTGATCCTAAGATCATGTATTGGTTGAAAATCTGAAGTGTTATAAAACAGTATTTTATTTTATTTTATTTTATTTTATTTTATTTTATTTTAAAAAGCGAAGATCAAAAGGTCTGTGTAGTGGATAAGTGCAGGAAAAAACCTGGATTTTGATTTAATGTGAAAAGAATGCCTAAGCAGATCATGTAAACCTTTTCAGTCATCGCCCTTTTTTTTTTTTCTTTTTTTTTCTAAGGGAAAAAGATGGCAGATAATGCTGAATTAAGTCATAAATCCTAAATCTTAGTTATAAAGCTTAACATAAATCATAAACAGAATCAAAATAAAGCTTCAGCTGGAGCTAGAGCAGCTGTGGATGACTCTGAATGTCATTTAACAAACCTGGAGGAGTAGGAACATGGTCATCAAGCAACTAACTTTCTCCAAGGATCCTCATCTGAATTCTGTTTCATTTAATGTGTTTCACAATTGAGTGGACTACTAGTGGCAGGTTTGTTTATAAAAAAAAATTAAATCAAATGCAAAAATCACATCAAAAAGACAGCATTAAATCAAATTTATTACTGAAAATAGTTAAATGTTACATAACTTCCTAACGATACTTAGATCAATATGATGTAAGAATGTAAAAAAAATGCCTGTACTGGGTCAAGATCAGCCAAGTACCTTGATACTCTCTCTCCCCTTGGCACAAGACTGTAGTTTTTAAGATCCTTCTCAGATTTCAGTACTAGAAGGAACATAAAAAACACAAGAGCCATTTTCTAAAGTTTGTTGGCAACTCTCTCTGAGTGCCTCAATATTTCCTATTTTCTTCTACTCACTGGGATAGGATTTTCCTTTGGTTGTATAAAAACATGCTTATCTACCCTTTATTTATGGCTGCCTCTGGAGCAGCAGATTCAACCAGCTTTCACACTAGCCGCCTGAGCTTCAGGGTGCAAGGAAACTTTTAAGGCTACGCATGGATGCAACCTCAGTGTGTGTTTGGTGGACTGGGGTTTAAAAAAAATTATATTAGTTTTCCCTGGGAAGAAAATATACTTGGCTTATTTTTGGCAGCCACTGAGGGACTTGGCTATTGAAGGCAACAAACAGGAAGGACAAGATTCTACACGTTCTTGGAGCCATGTAAATCTGACTGAAGCTGCAGTATTTGTGAGAGCTGTGAAACTAAAGAGTCTCAGTCTGTGAACTTCGTGAGTGGAATTTGTTACTAAATTATATTCATAAAAGATATACTTTTAATTACCATAGCTTTAAATTATCCTTTGTTGTTGAATCAAACATGAATACACTGACAACTTAGAGATGCTAAATCTGTTGAACTGTCTTATACATAAATTTGCATTCATCTTTCAACCATCTTTTTTAACAATTCTGACTTTTGAAGGAATATCTTATGAAAAGAGAAACCATCTGAAAATGCATTAATGAAAAATTCAAAGCATTTTCCAAGAAGGGAGGTGATGATATAAAAAGCCGTCAGGGAACAGCAACACTTGCATCTCTATTTGTTTATTCTTTATCAAAGCTCACTTGATTTAGATGCACCATCCATACTTATGCAGCTTTTTGCTCATTCATTTGTTCATTCACTACCAACAAGGGGCAGATTCTCCTGAAGTGAATATGTGGGACAAGTGCTGAAATTTCTACTGCATGCATTCACTTGACTGGAAATGTATGCATATGTACAATATAAAATTTAATGATCATGCTAAATATTTAAGTGTTAGCAAAATGCATCAACACCTGCCTCCTTCCATATAGTACTTGATGGCTTACATATTGCAATTCTTGTCTTTCCTAAAGCTTATTTTATAAGCAGTTTTTAATCACAAAATAAAATTGAGCAATAATCACTTGAGCATTTGAAGTAGCTGGCTCTGTTTTGTTGTCATTGAATTTATATAACCATTCCTGGTTTACTCTAATGTGACACTAGTAGCAGACCAGTTCTGTTTCATGTTTTTTTCTTTTCAGAGGTACAAGTGCCTTAGATTAAAGCAACTTGCTTTATCTTAGATGAAATACATACACTGTGCAGAGCAATTAAAAAAGAATCACGAAATGTCTATGTTAATGTATGGGTGCTAATTGCAATCAGTTATTGAGAATCATGTGCAAAAATGCAAGTCCTTTTAAGGCAGCTTGATTAAAATATAGTGTTTGCCTGTCCTATCAAATAGTGTGAAAAATGTTTTTTATAATAGACATTACATCTCGCAATATTTATTTATCTTGAAAAGCATTTAACAAATGATTGCCTAGGACTGTCTACTATGACTATGGAATTAAAGAATTATAGAATAGTTTGGGTTGAGAAAATACTTTGGGTTGAGAGAATACTTTAGAGGTCTTCTAGTCCAATCTCCCTTGCCATGTACAAGGACATCTTCAACCAGACCAGGTTGTTCAGAGCCCTGTCTATTCTGACCTGGAATGTTTCCAGGAATGGGGTCATCCACAGCTTCTCTGGGCAACCTTTTCCAGTGTTTCACCACACTCACTGGGGAAAAAATTCCATCCTTATATCTTGTCTTGATCTACCCTCTTTTACTTTAAAACTATTACCTCTTGTCCCATCACTACAGACTCTACTAAAAAGCTTTGCTAACCTTGCTTATAAGCCCCCTTGAAAAATTGCAATAAGATCTTAATGGAGTCTTCTGTCCTCCAATATGAACAACCACAACTTTCTCATTCTTTCCTCATAGAAAAGTTGCTCCATCCTTATGATAGCATATGGGGCTCTCCTCTAGACTCACTCCACAGGTTGATGTCGTTCCTGCACTGAAGACTCCCGAGCTGGAAACAGTATTTCACTTGTGAGGTCCTACTAAAGCAGAGCAGAGGAGCAGCATCACATCCCTTGACCTTTTGGCCACTTTTGTTGGAGGCCAGGATTTTGGCTCTCTGGACTGTAAGCACACATTCCTGCATCATGTCCAGCTTTTCATTGACCAGCACCTGAATTCTTCTCCACAGGGCTGTGCTTGATCACTTCATCTCCCAGCCTATATTGATACTGGGGTTACCTCAATCCTCTCACACTTGGTCTTATCGAGCTACATCAGGTTCATGGGCCCAAACCTTGGACCATAATCCAGGTCTAGATGGTGTCTGAACCCTCATCAGTGTTAATCACATTGCTCAACATTGTGTTTTTGAGTGTGCACTAAATCCACTTCCCTAGGCCATTAATGAAGACTTTGAAAAGTATTGGCCCCAGTGCAGACCCCTGAGGAATGTCACTTATCACTGATATCCATCTGGACATTGAGCTATTGACCACTACTCTGAATGCAGCCATGCACCCATTTCCTCATCCACTAAAGAGTCCATTCATTGAATCCACATCTTTCCAATTTAGAGAGAAAGGTGTTGTCAGGATTATGCCAAAGGCCTTATGGAAGTCCAGTTTGATGATATCCATAGCTCTTTGTCCACTGAGGTAACCACTCCATCATAGAAGGTCACAAGGCCTGTCAGACAGCTATTGTCCTTGGAGAAGCTGTGCTGGTTGTCTCAAATCACCTCCCAGTCCCCCATATGCCTTAACATAGCTCCTAGTAGGACACGTTCCATGCTCTTCTCAGGCACAGATGTTAGACTGACAGGCCCGTAGTTCCCAGGGTCCTCGTTTCTTCACTTTTTAAAAATAGGTGTAATGTTCGCATTTTTCCAGTTACTGGAAAGTTCACCTGGATGCCATGGCTTTTAAAATGTCAAGAGTTGGCTGGCCAGCTCCCTCAGGACTCTGGGATGTGTCTCATTGGGTCCCATAATGTTATGTATGTTCAGATTCCTCAGGTGGTCATGAACTTGATCTTATAGTGGGAGAGACTTTGCTCCTGCAGTCCCCAATTTGTGATCCATATACCTGAGAGATGTGAGAAGAGAGGCTGACAATGAAGACTGAGGCAAAATGTAGTAAAGTGCTGTGATGCACTTCAGTCTTCTCCTCCTCTTTTGTTACCAGTTTGCCAGTTTTGCTTATCAAGGGGATTATACTCTTCTTTAAACTTTCTTTTCTGAATGGCATGACTGCAGAACTCCTTGTTGTTGCTGTCCCTTGTCAAATTTAGCTTCAGCCACACCTTGGCCTTCCTGACCCCATACTTACACAACAGAAAATTTCTCCCTACACTCTCCACGAGATATCTATATATCTCTGCTTCTACTCTGAAATGCCTGTGCATTTACTTTTTGTCCTTTAATCTGACCAGCAGTTCTTGACTTAGATGGCCAGTCTCCTTTGCTGTCTTCTTACACCTGGCAATTGAGAACTCCTGCGTGCTGTGTTATAGCTGAGTTCTGCTCCCTTATTGCTGAGGGCAGCTTCCCAGGGGTCCTATTGGATAATTCCTTGAGTAGCTGGAATGATTATATCCTTATTCTTTTAGCAGTTCTCATATAGGATCAGAAAATTATGTGAATTGATATGAAATTTACATTTATTCTGGTAAGCTTTCATTCAAGGTTGAGAGAATTATAATAATTTAAAACTCTTCACAGCAAGGAGTGACACTCTTACCCATAAGCTATCAAAGAAATTAAAGTTTCAATCTTCACATTTAAATATTTTGCAAAATTAATGTATTTTTATATAGTTTGAATAAGTAGAAACAATCATAAAGAACATTGGAAAAGACTCTAGGAAAACAATATCACCTTTGGAGACTAGCATGGCATGCTCATTCATTGTTGTTTTGTAAGGAGGGATAGAAAGTTGAAAGGACAGTAGTCCTAGGCATAAGCAGTGTGCAACTTCGGTTTTATTAGTTTCTCTGCTATTACACAGATGGGATTTCCTGCTAGTTTAACTCCCTCGTTTTCCTCTCTGTTAATTTCACTCTGCCTGGATGAGTTCTGGAAAGAGGTAGACTTCTACCATGAACTCTTGACAGAACTTCTATACATTTCTACTTCTACCTCTCAGCCACTTTCACTGTATACAAGTATGTGTAAAGTGGGCAAGGGAGCAGTTATTTATGGAGATACTTCTTGGAGCTGCTTAGTGAAGGTGAAGCCCTTACCAAAAGAAGTTAACCTCCAATTTAACAATACTCTGATTAACTAAATTGCCCATAAGAATCTGTTTGTGAGCTGTCTGTTCTGAGAAAAGTTATGTTTTTGTATTCTCATGCTCTTGCAGATGCAAACTGATACTCAGAGAAACTTATTTGGCAGCCCTGGCATACAAAACATATACCAGGGAAATAGCTGCAAGTAAAAAAGATAGTAATATGGATATTACCAGGGTTAAAGAATTAATATTAATAATTAATGTTAATATTATTAGGGGTTAAAATACATAAATGCCGATATAGAGGTCATCATTGTACATGTTTGGCATTAGCAGTTATGGAAATATTCAGCTATAAAACCAATAGAGCAAAATTAATTAAAACCAGGAGTTACGACTTTGAAAAAAATTATCATGGTAAAATAATAATGAAAACTGAGTAATTTCACCTCCTCTTTTATGCTAGTTGTAATTTGGGCCAGTCATATTGATGTTTAAGATGTGAATTTGACAATGTAAAGTCATATCACTATATTTTATGTGCAGAAAATATTTTAAAAATACAAGATATAATACCAAAAGTGAAATCTAAAAACACATATAAATGTTATTTTACCCTCAAGATATGTAAAACCCCTATAGCAGCATTGATATGAGTATTTAGTAACTGTATGAGTATTTACTTTGACTTTCCATGCACCTGTAGCAATGCTGGGATTTAGTTCAAGCCTTGTTTACATTAATGAAACAATTTCTGTCATCCACAGCTGTCCTGTGCAATAAGGAAAATGAATGTTCTCTAACAAGTTTAGAATTCTGTTGTGCTGCTGCTGCTGGTGGTTCCTGATTTTACTAGAGGCACAGTTCCTCAATGCTTCAGCTCATTACAGAGACAAATATCACTCAGTGACAGGTAACTTTTCATTCTAACGTGCTTATGCCACAGATGTCTGTGCTTCAGAGATATTCCGTTTTGTACCTGAAATTACTTTCTGTGTTACAGCTATGAAGTGTGATTTAAAAAAAAGATACTGCAATTTAGATAAACCCCACTAAATGGCTGAGCTGAAACAATGCTGAAAATGAAGGTATAAATGGCTGAAGTGATTAAGACTGTCAAGTTCTCCTGGGTCCTGTTAGAGAATGAAATAGTTGATGGATTATTATTTATCCCTGAATGTGACTTTGGGGGATTTAATTAAAGATGTTCTATTATATTTTTCAAAGCCTATTTGAGGCTGTGAATCAAAACCTGCAATAACAGAATGTGGTATTGTTAAGGGAAAAAATGGATAACTATAAACTTCAGAAATAACCATCTTTTAAACTCTTTAATTTAGCTGCTTGATTTTTTCCCTTTATATAAGTCAAAGAACTAGATGATTTTAAGAATGACAGAGTTTTTGTGAAAAGTGAATGTTTGCTAGCAATTATAAATACAGCTTTGCTCACTGACCACTATTACTACTGTTAAAAAGAAAGAATATAAATGTATCTTAAAATAAAAATATAAGATATCCTTACAATACACATGTGATCAGTGGCAAATAGGATCACAAAAAAGCTATTAGTAAAAAGAGAAATTTCCTGAAAAACTTAGTATTCCTATTAATAACGTTCTTCAACATACATGAAATATATATACAAGCACAGCCATGGCACACCAATTCAAGAGAATGGACCACATTCTTTAGTGATGTAGAAATAGAAATAAAAGTTCTGACTAAGTCTGCAGATCAGAAATGATAGTTTTCACAGTGTTTATATATATAGTAGTTAGGAAAAAAAAAAGTAATGCAGTTGAAATACAGTGGCAAGTTCTCCTCAGTTAGCTTAGCTAAACTAAGCTGAAAGAAGGCAAGACAACCAGCACTCAGTGTAATCTGTGATGATCTGATTAGAATCCAGAGGAGGCTAGGTTAGTTACTGTTATGTCAGACAGAAAGTTAAACCTCCAACTGCAGCTCATCCAGTGATGAAAGAGGACTTGGGGAAGTTTGTGAAAGGTCTGTAGCTATAAATAAAGGAATAAAGCAACACTTTTACGTTTAGGGAAATACTGTGACACTGTTCTGTTGTATGAAAGAGAGCAAAGAGATCAGGGAGCCTACTTGAACCATGTAGATTTTTGGTGGCAAATACATAGGCCATTGACGTCATCCATCAGTTTTAAGGAGGTGAGCAAGGGAAGACAGTGAGGCCTGAAAACCGAAGAATCTCTTTCTCCACTGGCTCACACTTTTTTTCCTGCTAGGATAGTAGTCAGAATTCACTTTTCCTCATACTGTGACATTTTTTGGTTGGATCATTGATGTGGAATCAACAGTATCTAGAGTTTCTCATGAGATACAGGGAGACAATCAAGAATTGATCTCCACCTAGTACTTGCTTTTGTTGAACAACTGTTACACCTCCCGAAAATCACAGAACTGTACAAAGTAGTTGTGTCAAGATTACACTACATTGCAGAGTATTTTAGTTACATTAAAGTGGTGAATTTAATATCTGGATATCTTTCTTGCCAATTTGAATGTTGGCTTGACTAAAATGAATCTCACCTCAGAACCTGATCTGGAAAACTGGTGCTTAGAACTATCTGTTTATGTATGTGCATGTATGTATTTAACAGTAGGCAGCTACAAACATATGAGTGCAGTTCATAATGTTTTGGGGGGTTTTTTGGTTTTTTTTTTTTGTGTTTTGTTTTGTTTGGGTTTTTTTGTTTGTTTTGGTTTTGGTGTTTTTTTTTTTTGTGGTTGTTGTTTTTGGTTTTGGTTTTTTTAATGAACTCTGTAGAGGATATCTCTATCAAAATTCTTGTTTGACCTACCCAGTTCAAGTTTTATCAAATACTTTGGGCTGATGAACATGATCACATACAATAATGCTTACCAATATGAAGGTGTTAAGTAAATCCCCAAAAAGATTTATCAAATATTTTGCACACCTTTTAAATTTTTTTTAATGAACACAAAGTTTTGAGATTTGGTCTTCTAATATGTAAAAACCTTACACTATAATTATGTTATTTTTGAAAAAAAAAAAGGACAGAGGAGAAATTTTCTATGTATCATAAGTTTTGAACAAACTTAACTCATGTAAGAATAATTATTTATCTAAAAACAGAGAAAAATACTAACAAAACATGTTGCATTGCATTGCTGTAACTGGTTTTCAAAAGAAAAAATAACTACTGACAAGCTCAATAATATGTGAAAATGTAAATAAGCCAACTATAAGCCTTTATCCAGCAAAATATCCCAATACAGCAAGAGTCAAGATTCTTGGGACAGCAAGGAAGGTGCACAACAAGATCATTACCTTGGACTTCAGGAGAGACTTTAGCCTCTTCAGGGATCTGGTTGGTACACACTGTGGCATATCGCCTCGGAGGGAGGAAATGCTCAAGAAATTTGGTAAATATTCCAGTATCACTTCCTACAAGCTCAGGAACGATGCATTCAAGCAAAGAGGAAGTCAGACAAAATTACCAGGAGGCCATGCATGAATAAACCAGGAGATTCTGAACAAACTCAGACACAAAACCAAAAGCTACAGGAGCTGGAAACAAAGACACATAGCCTGGAAGGAATACAAAGAAATTGTCCAAGCTACCAGGAATCAGCTTAGGAAAGCTAAAACCCTGATACAATTAAATCTGGCCAGTGATGGCAACAAGAAAAGGTTCTCATAGTTACATTGGTGATAAAGATAAGACTAGGGAAAATGTGGGCTCTCTCTGGAAGAAATTAAGAGAGCTGGTTACCTACAACATGGAGAAGACTGCGGTACTGAATGACCTTATTTTCCTTGGTCTTCACTGTCAAGTGCTCCAGATACATTGTCCAAGAGGCAAAGGCAGGGACTGGGAGAATGAAGAGCAGCCCACTGTAGGATAAGATCAGGTCTGAGATCATCAAGGGAACCTGAAGGTGCACACGTCCATTGGATCTGATTGGGTGTATCTGTGAGTCTTGAGGAAACTGATAGATGAAGTTGCTATGCCACTGTCCACCATATTTGAGAAGTTGTGACTGTCAGATGAGGTTTACACTGACTGAAAAAGGAGAAAAATAGCAACCATTTTAAAAAAAGGTAAGAATGGATGACCTGAGGAAGTACATGTTGGCCAGTCTCACTTCTGTGTTTGGTAAGATCATGGAACAGATACTCCTGGAACTTTTTCTAAGGTAGATGGAAAATAAATGGGTGATTGGTGACAGCCAGCTGGGCTTCACTAAGGGTAAGTCATGCCTGAAAAATTTGAGAGAAGCCACTGACATGATCTAGTCAGACTTGTTCAAAGTATTTGACACTGTGTCACACAACATCTTAGTGTCTAAATTGGAGAGTCGTGGGTTTGATTTAACACTCTGAACAAGGAATTAGCTGGATGCACTCAAAGACTTATGTTCAATGGCTTGATGCCCAAGTGGACACCAGTGGTGTTCTTCAGGTGCTGGTATTGGGATGATGCTGTTAAACATTTTTATTGGTGACCTGGGCAGTGGGATTGAGTGAACCTTTGGAAAGTTTGCCCATGACACCAAGTCCTGTGGTGCAGTCAACACACTGAATGGGATGCCATTCAGAGGGATTGAGAGGCTTGAAAATGGTCCATGAGTACCTCAGGAATCTCAAAAAGGCCAAATGGAAGGCCCTGCACCTGAGTCTGTGCAATTCTAAACAAAAGTACAGGCTGGTAAAGGAATGAAGAAGCCCTAAAGAGAAGGACTCAGGACTGTTGGTTGATGGGAAGCTCACCATGATCCAGCAATATGTGTTTAAAGCCCAGAAAGCCAAAAGCATCCTGGGCTGCATCAAAAGAATGCAGCTGGTCACAGAGGTGATTCTTTCCTTCTACTCTGCTCCTATGAGACCAACACCAACGCTCTGGAGACCCTTCTCCAGCTCTAGAGCCCCCCAACACAAGAAGGACATGGACACACTTCTGCTTCAGACTCTTCACCAGCTTCATTGTGCTTCTCTGGATGGTTATTATAACTATGTTGCTAAAATTTGTTGTCAGCAAGTGTTTGTTCAACTCACAATAAGTTCCTTGTCTTATAATGTCTTTTGCCACTGACAAGATTTTGAATGCAACTATATGTAGGTAGAAGGAGCAGATGGAACTAGAAAGCACTGCCAACTGCTGTACCAAACAAAGGTGCTGATAAATAGTAAACTCAGTAGCAGGTCCCCAAGTGCATTTCTTTTTACTCTGGGGGTTTGGATGCCTGGGCTCAGGGCCAACTTAAATAATAGTGCAGGTGTTTGGCTGTGAAAAGAACTCTTTGAAAAAAATCTCTGCTTAAGAAGCTGTGCTGATGTCTTGCTCCTCTAGTCCTTTGACTGGGAATTGCTTTCAGGGTAGGGTCCTGTCCTTCCTCCAAGCTAGAGGGAGGGTCCTCTGTTCATCTGTGTCAGTGCCTGGCTTTGCCACTGCTCATCCAGAATCTGATGCAGACCCAGGGGCTTGAACTGCCTTGTCACTCTGGACATGACTCAGGATTACGAGGCTGCCAGGAATCTTGGTCACCATTACGGACCAGCTCAGCTGGCCGTGGCCATACGTACTGGCATCTTCCCTATCTGGTCCACACCTTCCTGTGGCAATTGGTTGATCCTGCTTTGCAGAGCCATGTGTATTGCTGCTTAATCAGCTGAATAAAGGAAACCAGGAGCTGGAAACTGCTTGTCTCCCCTAAATCAAGTAATAAGATGAATACTACTTGAAAAGCTCTCTGAAAAATTTAGGGTTTAGTAAATATGTATATGGTCTTTTATTTTCTATTTGCACTGCCTCTGGTTCCTAAGTAACTTAGTAACATTTTAATAACCAACTCATTTTTAAGAAGTTGGATAAAGCCCTTTGGTAGCCTGGAAGAAAAGTACATACAGATGTCATAATCCTGTGATTTATAATGGCCTCTGATACTCTGAAGATCATTCTCACAGATAAAATGTCTTTTTTATGTAAAATACACCAGTTCTGCCAAAAGTCATATAGTTTTGTTGGGAAAAGATACTCTGAAGTCCATTGTGTAGTGTTTATTGAGTGGTACTATTAGAATTATTCCCACAACCTTTTTTTTAGGCCTCCCACATGTTTGGCAAGCGCTGATTTAGATAGCATCAGTGATGAAACAATCTTGAATGCAGACTACAATCCAATAGATAGATAGATAGACAGATAAGGATCTGGTAGTTGTGCATGTCGAACCACTAAGTTTTTCCCTTCACACACTCTTGTGAAACTTCTGATTTAACCTTGCAATAAATGCAAAGATAAATTCAAGATATTTTCAGCTAAATTTTAATAATCTTATATGAGTACATGTTCTGAATACTGCTAAAACACCCATGAACTGAAACAGGTTACGGAAAGACCAGATAACATACTTATAAACAAATAGCTTTGATTCAAACTGTAACAAGAACAGTTCCAGAGAAGATTAAACATTCTGTTATGTATGTGTATAACATGCAGTCCTGTTAACGTATACAGGTTAATGCATAGGACTTCTAATTTATCAGAAAAATTTTTAAACTTCTAGGTATAGGAAGTTAAGTATAGGAATTTACAATTAATTTTTTTAAAAAACAACAAAAACAAAATCACAAACAACAAATCCCAAAAATCCCAAAGATACAGAAAATATTACATGCTACACCATGCAAAGTATTTCACAACGTATTTCCATATTTCCATAATTCATTGTCTAGAGAAATATGAAAGATGCATTAATAGAAAATGTAAGTATGCATAAAATTATGAAATTCATATGCAATTTTATCCTTTTATTTTTCTTTTAGACTTGTGGTGAAACCAAAATTTTACAAAAAAATCTTAGAATTGGTTAAAAAAAAGATGTTGATGGAAAGAGACATGCAACAAAAACTGATATTGGATCAGATGAAAATCCAAATCGTTTATGTTTATAACAATATTTGGTAGATATATTCCCTTCATCTTCTTTTGAATGTGAATCCCAGAAGGGAGTATAACACATTTATTTTCTAAAAAAATTTGGTAGGAGTTGTCATTTTCATTCTGATCATTCTAAGGGGATAGCTTTTTCAAAAGACTAACTTATTTTGATTAGAAAGAAAAAACATAACTAAACATTGGTAAACTTACACACTGACTAATTTCTTCCTATTCCAGTTCATCCTTCTATTAATTGTCAGTCCCTAGTAGCCATATTAGATCAGTAAGATATGATTACAAGGGAAGGTTTCTCCAATATGAAAATATTTATTTTATTTTTTATAATGCTATCATGCAAAGACAAATCCCTCAAAATCACCAAAACTGTAAGTTTATAAGTAGCATAAAAATGACAACTAGCTTCTCAAATTTACCATTTAAATGTTCATTATTTTCCTTCAGGTAGAACTCTCAGGAACACTCAGTATGAACTTAATGCTGCTTCGCTGAGCATGAGGATACTTCCATGGGAGCAGTATCAAAGAAGACTTAAGCACTCTTGCAAAATCTACTCTACAACTTATAATAAAATATTTTGCTGAAGCACACAGTGAACTCAAAGCTCTGTGCTTTGAGAATGGTTCAAAAACTTAGCCCTGGGGAACCTTTCTAATCATCTTGTCTGAACTTCTACATACCCCTAAAGAATTTGATTCATTACTTCCTGTATCAAGCTATTGTCTTCCAATCAAGGTATAGAAATTTATTTTATAAACTTCCCTGGTCTGGGTTGAAAGGCTTGTTTCTGATGCAGGATACCCCATTCCTTAGTAAACTCTTACATGATAGAATTTCCCAAGAGGTCTGCTGATAAGTTAATTGTTTTCATCTAAGCCTTTCTCCGTCAGTCTGTTTCTCTAAATCAAAAATAAAGGGATTATTTCCTGAATAATTCAGGTATAAACTTTATTTACTAAAGGAAATCTTGCAAAACCACTTATAAAAATTTTGTTAGTATTTTGTTAGTTTATAATACATCTTTCATAATATTTATAATATTTAAAATAAAATAATTTAGTACTGTTGCATCATTTCAGATAACATGTTTTAGAAATCTTGCTGGCTTATAGTGTTATATGATATTATTCCTCATAAAACATGAGGAGTCTCATGAAAGCCTGAATCATTATTAGTGAAAAAAATCTGCAAGAAGAGTTTCTTGTCTCATTGATGAGCAGAAACACTCCTGATGTTGATACCTATGCCCTCATTTTGTTTAAAAAAAAAATACCAAAGTCTTTTTTCAGTCTTAGTATTCATGTGTATTTGAAGCATACATTAATGGGGAATAGAATATGTGCATAAGATATAAAAAATAAAAAAAAAAGATAATTAAAAAATTATTAGTTCAAGCTGGTTTTCTGAAAATGCTAAAATTTTCACCATGGCAGGTATATTAATTCTTAGAAAGATGGAAGAGAAATGTGGGTATTTTATTAATCAATAGAGAAGTGGACATGTAAGACACACCTCTCTTTTTATATGAACATTTCATGAAAATATTTCATGTGAAACTATACTTCATGAAACAAGACAGTTGCAAAGTCAGGGAGTATATTTATTTTAAAGTAAGCTTTGCATGAGACAGAGTATCCTTTTTTTAAACTAACTCTAAAATTGGAATAAAATAAAAATATACTTTTAACCCAGATATTCAGAAGCTTGTTTATTTCTCTAAAAGTATATTCAGGGATGAGAAGGCTTGCAATTAATTATATCCAGCTGTTATCTGTTGAGCAATTATTCAGTATTTTCCGGTATATTATTCATACCCCTTTGTTAGTGAAAATTATTCAATTTTTTTTTCTGAAGGTAGAATGATTAACTATCGTATGGAATTTTCTGAGGTATTTTTGTTGTATGATCCTAGAACTTTACTAATATTAATTAGCAGATCTTTGGAATAATCTAATGAGATGAGGAAACATAAATTTCATTTTACACAAGGGAAACTGAGGCAGAGAGCTTATGGTCAAAATTATAAAGAATCGGCTAATTTTGTGTGATAAATTTTTGATGCCAAAGGGTTTATATTTTTGTCATAAAGCTTTATAGCTCTGTATAGGTTCAGAGCAGAGCTGTCACTAAACACATTTGTCAGACAGATGGCTCACATTTCTGCAATTTACACTGTAAGTGTTTTGTATTGTTAACCAGAAGATAAGAAATACAGAATTAATCATCCTTTGTGAAAAGTGTGATTAAAAGACGTGTATGTAAGCGAGTGCTATCCATGACAGATACATTTACACACACTGAACCTGCTCAAATTTGGGTTTTACAGGAAACATTAACTGACTTTTTTCAAGTTGTGAGGCTTGATTTTGCATGTATGATCTAGGTAATACATTTTAGAATGCAATAAATATATATAAACCTGTAAGAAAACATCTGTGACTGCCTTGGATGACTTAATTATGTCGGTTTTCCTTTCAGGACTTTCTAACCATCAAACACTTTCCAAAGTTTTAGACAGCTCTTACATGTTTAAATTCAATCTGGTAATAAAAAAACTCAAATGCCTCCTCTTCTTCCAATACAGAAGTAATTTTTCTGAAGATTTACTCTCGGTTAAGGTCAACTCAGTTCCACATTTTAATAGGTACAGATCCTTTTGGTTTGCTCCAGGAAATCTAGAAATTGAACGTTATTCCCCTGCAGTCCCGGCAAGAGCCTTAGACTGTCTTGTGTCTTCAAAAGTCACATTTTATTCATTTTGATTCATATAGAACCATTTTAGAGCATGTTGTACTCAAATCCTTGTGTCCTTGGATCCACAATATTACTGTTTTTGCCAAAGGATAGTAGGAATAATCGTTCCATCCTTGAATTTTTCAGGAACGTAAGATTTTTTAAATTTTGTTGGAGCCTATATAGGATTATTGCATGCAATAGATTAAACAAATACTTTGTGTAGGAGAACAACAGATTTTATTACATGTCAGGTCTTTTAAATGGACAATTTAACTTCTACAAATTTGGGTCAATGCATGTATTGAATTTGGTGAATAACATTAATGAACAGTATATGACTGCTATATTAGAATATCTGGAACTTCATAATACTTCTATGAATTTTCTAGATACTTAAAAACCCTTACACCTCCCTGAGATAAAAATATTCTTTTTTTGGGCAAACAAGCATTTCTTAATGTCACATAAAAAAAAGGAAGAAAAAATTTATATGTTTTATTTATATATTTATGAGCTTTCTGTCTGATTTAAGAGAAAGACCTAATTTGTGGACTCTGAATATGTCCTCATATAGCAAAAGAAAGGGGAGATAAACCAGGGAGTAGGGCTGCACATATGTTCTCACTGTGTCTGCAGTTGGTGTGCCTTTTGCAGGTTGTAGAAAAGCTTACATCCATTATTTCACTTTTTTGGCCTAATCTCCCCTGCATTTCTTTAAAAATTGTTATTGTTTTCTCTCTCCTATTCTATATACTATTCTCGTACCCCATTTTCTTTGGATAAAATCATTACCACTGAAAAATTACATATATGTCCAGAAAATTTCTTCCTCTAACATGTTTGGTGTCTACATTTTATAGAAGTGAAGGAATATATGGTGATTAAAAGCAGGAGGCACAAAAATTTGATTAAAAACTACCAAAGCTTCCTGGAAACAGCTTTCTTTCCCTTTAGTGACTTCATGTTCAAAAGCTGAAGGACAGAACCCTCATGAACCTATCTTTAAAGCTAAACAAGTCATTGAAATTTGAGAAAGTCTACTGGATTTGTCATGTTTCTTATACTTCATGATAGCAGAAAAAAATGATACTGTTTACTTCCTGTAAAAAAAGTAGTAGAAAATCTGGTGTATCAAAATATATTTAACATTTTTTAATGTGACGTATTTCAACCCAACAGAATAACTAATCACAAAGGGTTTTCAGAAATTAAATATATGCACATTAATAAACTGAAAAAGCATGTTTTGATATAACAGATGTCACAATTGCTCATGTATATGTAATATGAACTTTAATTTTTAGACATAAGACTTTTTTTGATTAATCTTATTTTGAAAATACAGAAAAAATAATTATGGGATGAGAAGAACAATTCTTATTTAGATGGTGAATGCTCTCACAGTAATGCTGGCATTTTGAAGAAAAAGTTTGGCCATCATAAGAAAAAAAAATCTTAATGTGGTATTTAGTTATAAAATAACTTCTTCATCACATGAAATGACCAAACAATTGCCAATAAAACTTGTCAAGCCACAAAAACATAACATTGGTTTTTTAAAGGCTCTCCCTTGATCCACTTAAAAGGAAAGATAACTCCTGGAGAGTTCTTAAGAGAAAATTTTTTTTTTTTAATGAATAAATGTTCTTCTTTACCAAGTTCGACTGCAGAGCAAATGTGCCAGATTTCTAAAATAGAAATGAGTATCTGCATATGTCTTAACTATTGGTAATGAAAATCTATTGTATCAGTTTTGTGTCTTCAGTGAGGGAAATAATGTATAATTATTATATAAAATATTAAATAATTACAACTTTCCATCTTGGAAAACTCAATAAATTAAGTTTGCTATATATTTTTTGTTATATAGTTTTTGTTATAAAGTGACAAAATAATGTATTTGATCTGTTACTTTTACTGAATAGAGAAAATAAAAGGTGATTTTTCTGCTTGTTTGGCTGAATTTTAGAAAATCAAAATGCATACATTGCTGTAGGTTGAAACAAATATGCAAAGCATTATTAAAAGAACAAACCACCAAATATTTTTTGAGACTGTTAATGAAGTAAGAATATATTCTTTCAGTATTAAGATAAAAGCATTTCTACATTTAAGGATAAAAGTAAAGGATTACATGAAGGATTTCTACTTTTTGTGGAAACTTTTTGTATTTCCTTGTCTACTTCAGACAAAACTGAAGTGGATGCTCACTGTGGCATGACGCTCCACAATTTTGTTTTTGATCCATTTCCACCAGCTGCAGATATATCTCACAGTTACTGGACAGGAACACTTAATAACACAGACAGAAAATTCAATTTCAAGAACGTTGTTGTAGCAACAATGGTGAGCAGAACAGCAAATGTGAATAGGAAATGCAATTGTCAAACATTTTCTCTCCTTCAAGAGAAAATTTGCTAATTCTTTTACTAAATTATCGACAGGTCTGCTCCATTATCCATGGCTGTTATTTGCAATTTACGTCTCTGTAATCTGGGAATATGTTAAAGGACATGGTTATTTTTAATCTAGTATCATATAATGAACCTTAGGCATGAGCCAAAATGCTAAGCTGTGGCTCCTGAGATTCATGACCCAGGAAAGATACCAGCTACATACTAAGGAAGATAGGTACAGATATGCAGAAGAGAACATGGATTATTTAACTACAGTTTTTCAAAGAAGTCAGAAGTTTCTTCTAAGAATATGGGGCAGTATTGGCTTTATTACTGTTGTTAATTAGAAGGGAACCATAAGCACAAGAAAAGATGGTAAATGTGATGAAGACAGGAGAAAATTTGTGCACAACACCTGATTATACAAACCCAAAAGTACACTTAAGTTTTTGACCATGACTGGGCCAAGGGACTGTATTTTGATGACCTTTCTAATGTCATTCTTTAGACAGCAAGACTCAGAGAGGGACTGTGTGTGGCAATGAGGGAGAAAAGACCAGTGTACATTTGTATAGGTTAATCATAATGACTTTAACAGGACAGAGAAAGGATGCAGATGTCTCTCCTTAGTATTGAAGAGAAGCAGCAACAAATACCAGTATCAGGATTTTGGGCAGAGAAAAAAAAAAAAAAAAAAGTTTAATTTAAAAGAGAAAAAGGCAAAACATCTTTTCATAAAGGAGAGCTTTCTCCCAGGATGAAAGTTGGGATGTCCTGGAGAGACTGCATAGGACCTCTGCAATAAAAGGAAAAGCAGGAGCTGAAAGTGGTCAGCAGAGAAATGATCACCCAAAATTCAAGGAAGAGACACATGAGAGACAAAACCTGAACAAAAGGGAGGGACCCTGCATTGTTAAATTGAAATTGGATGAGATGGGAATCAGCATCTCAACTGAATATTCACTGCTGTAGTAAGTACACATACAAACTGATGATTTTTTAGGGCCTAGTAGAAGTGTGAAGAAAAGTAGTGGTAAGAACAGCCAAAAAGTGAAGACTTAATCAGAGAATC
The DNA here is from genome assembly GCA_013400915.1 of Pardalotus punctatus. Lineage (NCBI taxonomy): Eukaryota > Metazoa > Chordata > Aves > Passeriformes > Pardalotidae > Pardalotus > Pardalotus punctatus. Next base: position 117,247 of record VZTX01000289.1, on the reverse strand, counting down.
CTTAAGATGGGACAAAATGAGACATTTCCAGAGATATTCAGCAGTATAACTCTAGTACTCTTCTGGACCCCCCTTACAATTCTCTCTTCATGTAAAAGAATGCTGAAAATCTAACCTGTTGATTTAAATGTTTGTGCATGCAACTTAATTACCAGTTTACTAACTGAACAAAGTGAAAAGTTTGATTGAGAAATATCGAAATGAGACCTGTGGAAAATAATTTCCCTTTTATTTATTAGTACTTAACAGGAAATAGAAAACAAATAACTTTCAACAAAACACTTAGCTTCTCTAATATCAGTTTTTTACACTGTGAATTAAAGACAAGTAAAAATTAAAAATATGCAGTAGCTAGTATTGATTTCAAAGAAGTGCAATTCAAAAATACAAGAAATAACAAAAATCTGAATATGGTATGTTGTTTTTTTCTCCCATATAATGCATAAATTCTAAAAGAAATGCATTTTCATTTATTTATATTAATAATTTTAAAAATTGCTATCATAACTTCCTTATTCTTTCACCCATGACTAGAAAAACACTTAGTGAAAAGTTGTTTTCTGTCAAGCTGAGTGAGTCCAAGTCCTGATTTGGTTTATAGCCTTTATTCATTATATTATTTTATTTTTTTCCCTTATGAATTTAGATTCTCCCTTATGATATTATTAGATTTTAGCTTTTTCCCTTTGTTGAATTTCTCAAACATCCTCAGTGAAGATTGAGCTTTGGCATTTTAGAGTTTTAACACCATGTTCATGATAAAGAATGTTGCATACAGTCTCATAAAACATGAAGTTCAACATTCTCTTAAATAGTCACATTAAAAATTAGAATTCTGTTGAGCTATCATAATTTATTTTGAAAATTGTAATACTAGTAACTGAGATGTGTAAGTCTAATAAAATATAATTTTTTCTCCATGATTTTATAAATACAGAGTACAAAGGATTGGTCATCAATGGTGTGTTTTCTTTGGTTACTATCCAGTCATCCTTTGACTTTCAGAAGTTTCAGAAGCTAATGCCCTATTAAATTCCCATGATTATACCTTAAAGTATTAGGTATTGAATACTAATTTCTAGTAAATTACTTTTGACTCAGAAGAAAATTACTCATTAAATAAATTTCTTTTACAGTAAGATGGAGTTTACAATCTTAGAAAAATGTGGTATTTGGAGGCTATAAAATTTTCTTATAGAACTTCCTGATATTTGTAAAAAGAGAAAGAAAGCTTGATAGAAAAAATTAGAGAGAATCTTAATGATAGTGAAACATATTTTGGCCAGCAGTCTTTATTACAAATTATTATCAATTTTAGAGCTTAAACATTATTGAAGAAAAAAAATTGCTGAGGTAAACATCAGAGTAACTAATAACTTTGTCTTGTAAGAGGTGAATTCCCTCTGGTTTAAAACAATTTTGCAAGTTTAGAAGACATGCTCAACATCCAAAAAGTGAACAGTTAAAATTCAGATTTACATATGTGAATTTCTCTTTCTCAAACCTTATAGCACAGCTACAGCTGTCCTGAAAGAAACATGAATCCATTACACAGGACACCATTAAATATATCTCATTCAGTTTTACTGCAAGACTGTGTGTGTTTGCATGTATGAAAATTTTTTTTTCTTTGATTACTTTGCAGTATTAAATACATTTCAGGGAAGACTCTGAGGCGAACTGCTCCAGCAGACATGGTCTGGTCTGGATCACACCAAGGCACTGCAAGGAAAGTTCCTGAAGCAACAGGATCTCAAAATTAGTGATGAGAGAGGCACTCAAGACCTGTGACTGCAAAGCACTGAAGCCCTGAGGAGAGGAAGCTCTGACTCTTCTGCACAGGCCAGGCCAGGAGCAGCCTCTGGTGAGCACGAGTCACCAAAAATGCAGTGAGCAGAGTGGGCAGTCACTGTGTGGTGCGGCAGTTCATGTGGCAGCTTGCACAGTGAGGGCACACTCACCCACCAGCACGAGGGGCAATCTCAGCTGGTGGCCACCACACCCTTGGAAGAAGCACAGCCATATTTTCCACCAGATGGCTAACCATGTCCTCAGTGCTCACCAGAAAAGATGTGGTGACACAAATGAAGCATGAAATGACCATGAAAAAAATGGCCATGAAAACATGCAGTTGTCCAAGTTACAGGCTACAGCAAGTGCCAGAGCCTGGTGCTGTAGTAGACACAACAGCTTTGTGACCCCAGAGCTTTGGAGTAGATGTGATGGGGGAGGAGATAATATAGCTCTGGGCAAGCTGTGGAATAACAGACCAAGATTAGAGGGACAGAGTGCTTGTGAGGCCCCCTTGCTGGTCACTCTGAGATGTACTAGTCACACTGGACCTTGCAGAAAGTCTAATGAAGATGAGGAAGGCATCCTGAGGTATAGAAGCCAAGAGGGTAATACCAGGAAATACCTCAAAGGAATTAAGGGGTGTTCCTCTGAGAAGACAACATGTCTGTCAGCCCAGCTGAGATGCCTTTACAAGGCAGCACAAGAATCAAACAGGAGGAGCTCAGAGCCATTAGAAAGTTATGACCTTCTTGACATTACTGAATCTTGGTGGGACAAAACTCATGCCTGGAACATGGCTATCATAGCTACAGGCCATTCAGAAGCAACAGGAATGAAAAGAGAGGTGGAGGGGGTTCCCTATATCCCTAGAGCCTATTGACAATGCCTTCTTGCTCCAGCTCACAGGCTGTCATCCTGCTGGGGGACTTCAACCACCCTGAAATCTGCTGGGAAAGTAGCATGGCAGAAGGAGGCAATCTAGGAGAGGCCAGAATGCATGGAGGACAAATTCTTAAGCCAGTAAACATAAAAACTAGAGGGGACACAGTACTGGATATAGTGCTCACCACTGTATGAGTTAATCAGGGATGTCAAGATTGCAGGCAGCCCAGGCTTCAGTGGTCATTCATAAATGGAGTTTGCAGTCCTGAGGGACATGTGTTAGGTGAAAAGTAAAATGAATGTCCTGAACTTCAGGACAGAAAAATTCCAACTCTTCAAGGAGTTAGTCAATAGGACCGCCCTGGGAAACTACCCTCAGAGACAAAGGAGCAGTTTTGCACAAAAATTAGCTATGCACAGGAGCACAAACTTGGGCAAGAAGAGAATGAAACCAACATGGCTGTGAGGAAAGTAAAATCTTCTGGCACGAAGCTAGCTTCTTTCCCACTACTTTTACCATGTGTTTTGGGCAAAACCCACTAAAACTAGAAGCCAAGAAGCAAATGCACAGGTAGTGGCATCATGAACAGGCATGCTGGGGAGAGTACAGGGACTCGGTCTGGTTGTGTAAGGATGGGATCAGGAAGGCAAAGGCAAATCTAGAGCTGAAATTGGCAAAGAACCCAAAGGATAACAAGAAAGATTTCTACAGGTATGCCAACCAGAAAGGTCAAAGAAGATTAGCCAGCTGGTAACAATGGATGAGAAGGCTGAGGTAATCAAAAACTATTTTGCTTGTCTTCAAAGGCAACTTCCAGAAGTGAATGTCTCTTCCCACACCTCTCAAGTGGATTGACCACAAGGCAAGAACTGGGGGAGTTAAAGCCTTCCCATTGTAAGTAAAGATCATGTTCATGACTACCTGAGGAACCAGAAAATATGTCAGTCTGTGGGACAAGATGAAATGCATCCCAGAGTCCTGAGGGATTTGGCTTATGTAGTTGACAAGATAGGCTCCAAGATATTTTATAAGTGTGACAGTCAGGCAAAGTCCCTGGTGACTGGAAAAGGGAAAACGTTATACCTGTCTTTTAAAAGGCAGAAGAAAGGGCCCTGGGAACTCCTGACCTGTCAGCCTCACCTCTGTGTCTGGGAAGATCATGGAACAGATCCTTATAGAAGATGTGCTAAGGCACATGGAGGACAGGGAGGTGATTCAGGACAGCCAGCACAGCATCACCAATGGTGAGTTTAATCAACATATTTTTAAAAATAAAAAGGTATGTATTATAAAATATTGGCTATTTTAAACATTTAGTCTTCCTACTCACTTCTAAATAAACATTCTGAAAATGTGCATTTAAATTGCATGGTCCATAAAAAAATATATTAATTATAAAGAATTGAAGTTTAGGAATGAATGTTCTATATTAGACAAACCTTTCATATTATTTCTTTTCTGTATCAATTCATCTATTAAGTCTTTTCAAGGAAACTAAATATACTGTCATCTATACCATTCAATCAATGGCTTTGTGACAGAGCTATAAATACCTGAGTAGCAAGACTGGGAAGGGAGAGACTATTTGTGGAAACTAAGGATTATGGCACATCTGCAATCACCTACAACGTCAGCATTCATACGGTAAAATGAATGATGATAAAAAACATACACCTGAGGGGAATACATTATCTAAAACTAGCATAAGCAGCATAAATATTTCATTACCATGGAAATGGTGCACAATACATGACAGCAGAAAAAGTCAGTTGAGACAGGCAATTTTAATTTTTATTGATAATATGATCACAGGTGTGCTTTCAATCATTTTACCACTTCAGGTTTCTCATCAACTGTCACTAATAATTTCACATGACAAGCACAATGCTCTTGCGACATTACAAATACAACCTGAAGTTACAATGCCTGCTGACTGGCAAGCCACTGTCTCTACTGTCAGGGCAAAACTCCAGGACACTTTTTTATTTAGTACAGCAGCGGTCTCTCAGCCTCTCCATGATGCCCTGTGGCATTTGTTTTATGCAAAGTGTGGCTGGTGCAATGTAGGTAAAAGTTTTGACAGTATTCTTCAAAAGAAACTGTGCCTTCCCAGCAAAGATGACATGGGAAAAGAGGCAGGACAGGGTTCAGAAGGACCATGAGTGATATATGATCAAAAACCTCAGATCGTTTAGGGATGTATCATTCAAATGAAAAGCAGGATAATCTTAATCCATAAGGCTTTCTGGCTCACAGACTCTGGGCTTTACATTTCAGAAAATCTTAACTGAATTTCCTGTACTGCATGCCCCACTTTAGCTCTAATAACAGTGATCTGTCTGAGGTCTAGCTGGAGCCAAGAATGTGTGATTCAGGAAATAGCATTCATGATTGAAAATAAATACTGTATTGTGAGAACACAAACAAAGGATAGTGAAACCACAAACCCAATACATTCTCAGTTTCACATACTATTTAGATAATGAACCATACATAAGTCTACATAGTGCTTTTCATCAGAAACTTCACCCCTCCCTCCCTTGCACTGTATAATTCAGATGAGTTTTAGAATGAGTTCTACAAAACACAAGTACCGTGAAAAAGATTTATAATTGTCTCATTTCATGTTTTTTTCCCTGAAATCATGCTACCATTAAGATACATTCATAGCTTTTGAAAAGAAATACTATGGGCAAAGTTAAAACACAAATTTTGTCTAAGTCTGCTGATCTATCAAACATGCTATTTCACTATAATCTATTTAAAATTAAAACATCATATAGTGTAAAAATGTTAATTTTAAGGTATATTTCCTGTATTAAATTTTTGACCATTACAACTAACTTAATCAAAACTCCATATACACAGTAATATCTTGGTTAATAGTAATATAAAAATATTCATATATAAAACACTGTTTGCATTCATATGAGTAGATTTTTTTATGCTAAATTGGGGAAAAAAATTGTTTTAAAGCAATTTTAAACATGAAATGGAGGTCTTCTATGAGACTGACAATTAGACTATTACACAGTAATGTCATACTGGAGCCACTAATAATCAGGAATAAAATATAATTTCTGTTGGTACAAACTGCTTTTACATGTTATTTATAAAATACATGCTCACCTCTGCTTTACTTAAGTCCATTTATTTTTTTGCTTCATGGGTTTTGCAACTGCTTTTTGTTGTAAATACACATCATTTCCATAATAAGTTAGAATGAATTTGGTAATTAAGTTTAATTGTCATTGTAGGAATTTGAGAAATCTAGAAGGAAAATGCCCAGCTTTCCTAGTTATAACTATTCCTCAGTAACAGATGTAATGACATCAGAGACAATGTTAGTGTCATTTTCCCTTTTCTAAAATATTTTACTCTAGGATGACTGGTACAAAGAAGCACTAAGTAGGATTTAAACAGTTCTATTTCAAAATATTCAAATATTTTCTTTGTACTGAAGATCATTCCTCATGAGAGAAGGGAGAACAGAAGGAATCTATTATCTTCTGCTTCCTATTTGCTTAGCACAGGTGTCAACCAAAGTATTCAACACAGTGAACAGAAGAGATAAAATCTTGGCTTCTCTGATATAAATGGCAATTCTCCCATTGACTTTAATGGGTCAGGGTTTCTTTAGAACTGTTTCTGGAGTCGCAGTTGCCAGAATGTGAGACTCCACTGAAAAGCCAACTTTCTCCTCTGTGTGAGATGAAGGCAAGAAGGGATGTGCATGGTAGTCAGAGCAGAACACTGAACACTGACGCTTCATGGCAAAGTTAATATGCTGTAGAGTGCAGAGAGCTTCCAAACAATAACAATGCATAATTTTCTTCTTTCATTTGACATTGTCTCATAAATAAAAGATAGGAGGATGATGAATTATAGTTTGCAAACACTAGAGCCAAATAATCATCGTTGATTGCTAATAAACTACAATGAAACCTGATTCATACAAATCAGAAGTTGTACTGCAGCAATAAATATCTAGGAGGGCACTGTACATTAATAACAATTTTTATGCTGTTTATTTGAATTTGAATTTATATTTGCCTAGCTCTTGGCTAGAAACCAGTGGGAAAATATTTCTTCAACAGGTTGAAACCAATCAGTCTGCCAGCAACTCGCTTTTCTGCTATACTTCAAGCTTGAAACGTTTACACTTTGCCATGATAAACTGCCCTGCTTAACAAACACAGAAGACTAAGAGTTAAATATATTGTTGTTAAAATTGAAAACCCTATTGAAATATTAATTTAAAATTAGTTTTACATCAACACTGAGGAACTCTACCTTTTCCTTCATATTCATTACTTTCACCAAATTATGTCCCTGTTTTAGCAAGGTAATTATACTGATAGGAGCATTACAAGTTCTGTAGAATGGTATAGTTTCTGTCAGCTGTGAAGGTTAGACTCTCTGTAGTGAATCTCATTGTCAAAGCTGCTAAAGGACGCTTTACACGCACATAATTACTACAGTTGATCCAAATTCTACAGTAATTACAGTATTAGAATAAATGGGAACATGGCAGCACATCACCTAAGAATCCTCCGGCAGTAGAATGATAAGTACAATTGCTGTGCACAGCTTTGTCTAAGCCTTTTAAGGCAGTTGCCAAGATTCCACTATGTAAGTAGCAAAAAATCAGCTTTCAGACTCCTATTTTTAATTCTCAGCACAATACCTGCACATTCTGTAGCTGACTGGAGTTATTTGTGTTTTTGAAGAATGGACAGAGGTAGGGAGATGGGACACAATACACAAAAAAATTTCCCTCTTCAGTACTTGAAGAAAATAATTCCAGATGATGAAATTCAAAGCTACTCTTACTATTTTTAACATTTTTTGTTAAATTTCAAAACCCTGATTAGTTTTCCCTTTTCCGCTCTGGCATTGATCTTTTGAAGGACCTACCAGTTCAGTGCAATTTATAATGGGTCATGAAAAACCCTAGAAGCACACATTCCTGTGTCTTTAAATTTGGAGCCTTCTGTGTTCCCTGGAGTCTACTCTTGTAGGATGGCCTGGATGAATAAGGTTAAATCACATACCATCAAGAATACATGTGATTCAGCTTAAATACTAGTAACTTTCCTTTTGTGTAGGTTAGCCTAAGAATTTAACATGACCTGTTACAATTAAGCCTATTAGTACAATAAGCTTTCCCAGAATCTTGAAAGTTACACTGCAAATAAAACAGACAACTCCCTGCTCAGCCCCCAAAACCCATCCCCTTTCCCCCATGCCCCTTTAAAGGAATTGTTGTTCATTTAACATTTATAAGCAATGTAACTATTCTAGTTAAATAAAAAAAAAAAAAAATACCTTGTATTCCCCAGTTTAATTGCAGACCAACAGAACCTGCAAAGTAAGAAAAAAGTCTGCACAATTAGTTATTGAATATATATGTGTACACACACAGGTAGACAAATTGACTATTTTTACAAGTAGTGTATGTATTATATGATTGTGTAATTATAGCTACAAAAGCAACTGAGCAGTCACGTATTTCCTTCTAACTGTCCTGAAAAAGATTCAGAAAGCATAAGTAACATGTTGACATTAAACATAGATTGTCAGATTCAGATAATTACCAAGTCTTTTTAGGCTGACAGTGAACGGCCTTCCTTTCCAAGAGCTGCTGAATGTTTTAGCAGTCACTGCTTTGATCTCCATTTTGTAATATGTTTGAAAATATTACTGTATAATGCAAATGTCTTGAGTTGCCCCTATGTCACATGGAAAAAAGATTGCACTATCTCCAACAAGGATACAAGGATACCTCCAACAAGGATACAAGGATACCTCCAACAAGTGTCATGTCTATGAAGCTTATAGGTTTATTTCTGGCCTAGAAAAACCCTAATCACAGATAAAAACTACTGTGCATGGAATCCTGGGGTAGTAGAGGAGGGAAAAAGAGGTGATGATCTTAAAAGACAAAGAAAGACTATTTCTCCTGTTCTAGAGAGCTCATGCTCCACTTTCATCTTTCATAAAGTAGGCTCATTTTTATGTTTCCTAATTATTATTCTTATTCTTCAAGTCAAACTACATGAAATCAATTCTAGGTTAAAGAAACCAAACTTGCCATATTTCAAGCAAATATGAGGATCATACAAATTCTAAACACAACATTTATATGTATTCCCTTCAGTCCCTTTTAAGAGGTCTATGATATTTAATTTCCACTATCTTATTTTAGAAAGAACAGATTTTTATTAAAAAAACAGAATAAAAAACAAACAAAACACAATAAGACTTTTCTGAAAATAGTAACACCAGAAATAAAAGTCTCAAATTAGTGATCACAGATTTCCTGTATGGGAGACAGATTATCATAATTTTAAACAAGATCCTCAGTCCCTGATTTATTTTCCATTCCATAGCAATACAGAAAATGGCTAAAGACTTTTCAAGATATATAGTGACATGTAGGATTCAATAAAGAACTAGAACTATTATAAAACAGAGTATATGAAATCTACAGATAAAAATTGTAAGTGCCAGGGACTGTCTTAGTACAGGAAATTCAACACACGATCCAAGATTAGTATTTTCACCTCCTTGTGCAAGACCAAGGGAAACATGTTCTAATGCATCTTGTTGTTTGCAAAATGCACCACAGATGTCACACACCATAGAAAAGTGAACTATTCTCTAGAACCTTCATTGCAAAATAGAAAGCAGTAATTCCATAGTGTTTAATATTATAAAATTTTACATTGAGGTGCAAAACATCTAGCCATTGTGCAATTTCCAGGCAATTTTAATAGTGTAGATAGCATCTTTACCAGATTTATCAGTTTTAAAGAAGAAGACCAAAGAGCAAGGAGACACTGTAAGGACATTAATAGTGTCACAGTGCCAGGATTCTAGATGAACACAGAGCTTGCAGATTTAATTATAATTTTCACATAGACTATGTTCATAGTGATATTTAAATCTCTTATTCTTCATGAAAGCACTAAAATACATTTGGCATATGTGGCAGGTCAAAAGAGTACCAGCTATACAGACACAAACATTTGCAAAGTCCTTACAAGCCCTTTTCCATGGATTGTGTTGAGCTGGTTTTATTCTTGTTTACAATATTAATTTACTGTGCTTTAGAAAGCAGGACATGAAACAAAGTGCTGACTGTATAATGGGAAAGGAAAAGCTTCATATCTGTACATGATTATAGATGACCTTTAGAGGTCTACATAGAGAATGTTAGTCTTTAGTGTCACCTTGCAGCATGATTTAAGGCATACCCATACATACCTCAGTCCTATAAATTGTTAGCTGAAACACATTATTTTCACGTGTACACATGCACCTACATATGCAGCATCCAAGGCTACTGTGATTTACTGCTCAGTCAGTATCTGAATTCGTGTAAAAAGTATGCATAAACAGAGCCAGAAAGATTTTCAACGAGCTTAGTAATAAAGTAAAGTACATATCCAATAGAGAGAGAATGAACCATAAATCTCATAATGTCTACTTGTGTTAGTTATGAAAGTAATTTTCTCATGCAGTCCTGATCAGAAACATAAAGGCAAACTAAATGAAAGCTTCTGTAAAGAAAAAGCTTCATGTAAGTGACACTTCATTGAACAGTCAGTGGGAAATCACAACTGCACATCTGTTTCAACCCTGCAAATAAAATTAATTTAAATTAAGTACATAAATAACTTGCTATGCACATATCAACCTAATCAATAAGCAGCAGACTCCTAATCACAACTGCCATTAAGATTTGTAGTGAAAGATAAGAATAAAGAGATAATTGCAATCAGAAAACATGCTGAGTGGAAATAAATTACAGTGAATTTTAAACAGCATTAAAGAAATGCTCAGAGGAAGTTTACTGCAGCATATGAAAAGCCCAAAAATATGAGGCCAAACTGCATCTTCCTTTCCTTGTTCCTCATCACTTCTCTTCTAAAGTGTGAAACTCAATTCCTTTTCCCGTGCTGACTTTGTTTATTGCTTTAAACAAATACAGACCTAAAAGTACCATCAGTTTCAGATATATTACCTGAAAGAGAAAACCATCTCTAATGACTCATCCTTCTTTTTTTTTTTTTATTCCACACTACCTTGTAATTCTGTACTAGAATATGTGTCTTGCAGCTTTTCAAAGTATTTTTTCTTGCACACAACTTCCCTATTCACTCTTTTGCTCTAAAACTGATTATGAAAGAGCTCTCTGAACTTATTAAGAAGATCCTTGTTGCTTGGCTTTATGGTCTTTTTTACACCAAAAGTCCATAGCATCAACTCCCTTTAGGCTTGGATGCTGCTTTTTCTACCTCTTCTCCCCATACGCCTCTCAGATTTACCCTTCTTGCTTTTAGCCGGAAAGGTTAACATATGCTCTTACCCTTCCCCAAAGTCACTTTTCCCTTCCTGTTCACCTCTGGTGTTTCTTTAATTCCTGTGATGGAATGTGGACTTGCGGCAGTCATAAAGGGTATTCTGAGAAGAAAGCCGTGTGTGTAAAAAAAAAAAAAAGAAAAGAAAGATCCTCAGATTTCAGGAGATGCAATACTATTCCTAACTGATTGCTAGTTTTTCCCTGCCTTTCTTCAGCTCTCTATCCAGATTTCATCTTAGGTGAATAAATCAATTGCCACTTTTGTTTTGCTCCTATCAGTTTCTCATATTACTGCTGATTTTCTGTTCTCTGTGGCCTTCTATCTTCTTCATGTGCTAGATAATGCTCTGTTTCTTCTGTACTCATATTTCTGTTCCACCAAATTATAATCCACATCTTTGGTTTTCTGCATCTCAGATTGTACTGGTGTTGTTTAATTCACTTTTTTTCCTAATGGTCATGCTTACCTTTAATTTATTCTCTACTCTGTCCTTCATTAGGGCAATAATTGAGCATAACACAGGAAAAGCAGTGATGAAAATGAACCTTTGCCTGTAGTCATCCTTTATTAAAAATGGGAAAAGTGGACCTTCCTTCCTAACCCAGCCCAAATTCATGTTTTCTTAGTTTTCTGTTTTTGTATAATTGCAAAAAAGGATGACTATTGTAAGTACATAGATTATTTAGAATTACATATATCTCAATACTAATCCAATGATGCATATATATAGCTCTTTGCCCAGCTGAGTATTTTTCCAACACTTTAGGGCTCACAGAAATAGTAAACCTTCATTTCAACAAAGTAATTTTGCTCTCTAGAAGTTCCCCCTAATGTCAATGTCATGTCCTTTATGCACCCTAAATTTTTAAACTAGCTCAGGGAATTCTGATGCCAAGACAACAAAAAGGATAGGTTCCTCTAATGATTTCTGCTTGAAAAGATAGTGACTTGTGACATAAACAATTGGGGTGAAATTCTTCCCTTGATGACTTATCACTCAGGGATGCCAAAGACTTCAGTAGAAAAGATGGTTGAGCATCCTAGGGTACAATTTGTTTCCTACTGTTTTTGTGCTTACTGAGATTGAAGATTACTCTAGGGAAGATACTGTATGTGAAGCAGAGAAACCAATTATGTCTGAAAAAGATGTTGATGGATAAAGAATAAATAAGGAAAAAATTGCATGCATATGCAAATAAAGAGCTTAAGCTAGTGTAAATATATACATACGTGGTTCAACAGTGTAAAAACTGTGGCATTTATGCTAGAACCAATCCATATGCTATCATCACCAATGGCATCTGCTAGAAACTTTAATGCTCCCAGCAGCTTGAGACAAGCTGTGACACTGAGTCAAGAAGTGTGAGACAGAGGTAATGGAGAGAAGGATATATTTTTAGCAGAGTGAATACATTACCACAGTCTTGATACTGGGGTATGGCCCCTAAACATCCCTTGATGTAAACTAACAACTTTCTCTGTATGGCATCAGTGGACTAAAAATAATGAACATATTTTTATATCCTTTTTCCTCACAGGAAAAGTTTGTATTGGAAATTAGTAAAAATGTAGTAAGTAAATATCCTCACTGATTTCTGTCAATGTAAAAGTATTTTTAAATTGTCCTCACAGAACTTTCCGAAGTATATGCATAAATGAAGACCTACTACACACATCTACAGATGGATCTGTGCCAGCCACGATATTTCATAATAGTAAAACTCAAATACACTGTACGATTACTTGTTAAAAAAAACCCCAACAGCTAAACCATCCTCATAACCCACCTTTCTCTGCAACCAACAGCAAAAACACCCACAAAGTGTGATGAGAGGCATTCTCAGTCCACTGAGGAACAAATGTATTCCAAAGCCTCTATTCTGCTCTGACTCAGTACAGCTATGTATATATAAAGACACCTAAGGGCTACCTCACAATCGAAAAGAGCAAGAAAACAGAGTGCAGCAGAGAAATGGAATAACATGAAAAATGTGAATACCACAGTTATATCCATCATTAAATCATCTGAAACAAATATAAACTCTTTCTCAGTATACTTAATGAAAGAATATGTGACTTCCTTGAAATTTTGTATTAAACTAAAAAGAAACGTATTTGCTGCTAAATTCTTATTTCTGTTGGTCAGACTAAACATTTTCAATAAATTCTGTGTTCAGACTTTGCTCGTTAGCCTTCAATATTTTTATTTGAAATTATTTAGTTATTTTAAAATAGGGGTGCAAGGTGATATGCATGATTGTAATGCAGAAAGAAATTATATATATATACACACACAAATACATATATACAGTCATATATTAGACATACAGTATATACCAAAAATATATAATGGAAGTTAATGGGAAGTTTTAGCTCTCCTTTAGCTTTATTTTACCTTAGTTAACCTTAAATGAGTGGAAAATCATAATAAATTACAATAATTCACAACTTTTTCTCACTATGTCAGAATTTGGATCCCGACCTCTGCCAAGAAGCATCCCTCAAATGAACTGTTAAAGAAATTTTTAGCAACTCCAGTCATTCACAAAGTAATAATCGTAAAAGGAAAGAGATTTCTCCAGATATCCCAAAACACGTTCCATCGGCAGCAGCACCAGAAAAGAGATTTTGCTGTGTGGAATTGGAGATTACACATTAAGGAGGTATGTGGGGAAGATAAGGGAGAAAAGTATGCAATAGGTAACCATGAGGTTATAAATACTTATGACTTGTTGCAAGGTAATAAATACTTAGGACATAAGTATGTTATATTACGCTTGTGTCTGTTTTCTTCAATGAGTAAAATCTGGCCTATGATGGGAACTCTCTTTACTAACACTACATAATCTTTTATGCTAGAGCTATTTTGTGACATACACATGCCCTAAATAGCACTTAGAATATATGTAAGCCATTATTAGCATGCGAAGGAGAATCTTTCCAGACAAGTGGATCAGCCCTTACCAGGGGCTGTTCACAGTGCATACGCTTCTGGTTTTGCACTTCAGCAATGCTGTAACTATCCTGCTTCCATGCTCCCTAGTAATGAAGAGTCAGAAGAATCAAGCTTTTGCATCAATTTTCCCACCCTGTTTGTCAGTAAGCACAAAACCTTCGTACCCTTGGGTGCAGGTGACCATGTGCCAGAAGCAAGGGGTTATGGGGAAGAACAGAAGAGTCCACATTGGAGCAGGTATTCTGGTGTGTGATGGACTAATCCTCGAGCAAGTAAAAAGAGAGAGGAGGAAGGAATAGCAGAGAGGAACTGTTATGAATTAACTGCAACATCAATTCCCCATCCTTCACTTAGGGGACAGTAGGTAGAGTCAGAAATTAAGTTGAGCCTGGGAAGAAGAGAGGAGTGAAGGGGAAGGTATTTTTAGCTTTGTTGCTTTTTTAAAATTAACTGTAGATTACACTAATTTTCCCCAGATTTTTAGTCTGTGCTGCCCTTGAATGTAATCAGTAAGTGTCCTCCCTGTGCTTGTCCCAATCCATGAGTTTTTCCACTTCCGTTTTTTCCTGAGAAGCAGAAGTGAGTATGGGTGGGTGGTGGTCTAACATGCTATATGGATCTCATCAGTACATCTTCCATAAGAAATAACGTATCTCAGAACTGGGATAGTTTTAAAATGTCAGATGCCCACCAAATCTAACTAACTTTATTAACCAGAGAGACACTTGGAATAATTTTAGTACTTCATTTGGCTGTAGACACTTTTTAAATTGTTACTGACAGAGAATTTCCAAAACTTAAGGTAGGTCAGGGTCTTGTGTAAAGAATACAACTTTTTTTTTTTAGAAAGTATGCAGAAAGCTTGTAGAACAATCATAAATGCAATAAGCATATAATATTTTTACATTGCTTTTTAAAATTAAAAATTAATTAGCATTTTATTTCTACTATAGACAATTGCTTTACTATTAACTGTTTATGAGTTTTGTACTTAGGGAATAAGAAGTATTTACAAAAACTACAAAAACAAAGCAAAAAACCACAAACAAATCCAAAGCCTAATTCTATAGACCAACATACTTTTTACTAATGAAATCTACACTGCAAAACAAAAGTATAAAAAATTAAAACCAAGAAAAAAATTAAACTGAATCATCCTTCATTTTAAATAACATGCTAGCAGCAATATTGAAGGGATTTTTTATGTCAGAAATGCTTTAATCCTTTAACAAAGCTGCTTCCATGCACAAGGAGTATCACAGGTTTACTGTACTTGACGCAGTTTCTAATATATTTGCTTTTAGGTAATCAGAACTGGTTTCTGACTAAAGCGAAGATAATCTTATGCTGTGCTTTCAGAATGAAAAGTGTAGGGTTTACTGGTGTTTGCCTTCCCTAATGATCCTAATAATTTACTCAAAATAGGATTCCTGGTTACATTGGTGCTATAGAAGTATACAGGAATTTTAACAGGAAATTTGAAGAGAAACCTACTGCAATAAGTGCTTTCTAGGCTAAAGTAATTGGTGTAAATAAGAAAAAAACCATCCAGTCACACGAAAGCAAAAGTAAAAACAAATTAGTCATAAAAAGTCAATGTCTTTCCTATACTCACATTACATCCTTACCAATTTACATAAGAGAAAAACATCTACAATTAATCCTCTATAAAATTATTTCTTAAATATAGAAAGGATCAATGCATAATACTATCACTTAAGGAATTTGATTGTTCAAAGCACTATTTTGACTGTACAGCATGTTTTTTGAAAAGAATCAAGTGGAAGTTTTAGGTCTACTTGCCTAATAACTCACGAGTGGATTCTAAGAGTAATTTGTCCCAAACCAATATGAATTTTAAAAAAAAACCATGGCGTTTTGGAAAACACATAGGGCAATATAGTCATGTACAGATGTTTGAATACAATTAGCACTTTAGCAATATTATGCTTTTTATAGTAATTTTACTAAATACTTTGTAGAACTTCTACAGTGCCCTTAAAACTATGTTTTTTTAAGATTGTTAACATAGGTTTTGTCATATGAAATGCTAAATTACTGCAGATATGATTGTATTCTAGTTGTCTCTTTTAAAAATGAAAATCTGAATGATCAGTCCTCTGTATTGTGAAATTTTACAGCATGAAATTACAACTCATTTCTTGCAGAGAGGGTTGGATGTGTGTTCTGTGCATTCATATTAAATGCAACACTATAACTTGACAGATTTTATTCAGTTGTTTGGTACCCGATAACACAAATTGTAAACCCTGTGCAAATAATATTGCATATATGTTCATAAAATATAAATTATATTCTAGGATACATTTGTGAATATTTTCTTAAATAGAGTTATGTTCTGAGAGAAATAGTCAAATTTTCAGTGCATTCCAAGCATCCACAATTATATACATTTGGATATGATCATGTAAGCGACAGTTGAGCCCCAAAAATTATTAATGAAATATATCTACTATTTTAATTTTTCTGTAGACATAAATGAGTATTGTTTTTAACTGTGCATAGCCCTCTGGATTCCCAAAAGGTTAAAATTACTGGGGTGGGTCCCTCACATTAAGTCACTAGAAAAATTGGTTTGATGTTATTCATTGCTGCTTCAATTCTTATTACTTTATGAACAGGGAATGTAAAATCCTGGAAACTTTTTCCTAGATGCTTCCTTTTTCCATGTATGTCATTCAGCACCAGGAAAATAAAAAAGCAGAATGGATGAGGTAAAAGCATAAAATACCAGTTTCCGTGTGAAAGAAGCAGAAAGTGTAAGTAGGGAAAATGCAAATTCAAATGCAGCTTATTGACAGTATCTCAGTCACACATTAGAAGTGGTTTTGTTTGTTTATGTTTTTTTGTTCTAGTCATGAGACCTGCAGTGTATTCCTGTAGTCATTAATCCTGAGGTCTTGTTCTGGCAAGAAATGTAAAAATTTATGTTACATGTAGCATTAATGACTTTTATCATCTGCTGATAAAAATCCTAGGTGTCCTGGTAGATAGTAAACTGAAGGTGAATCTACAGCGCACTCTTGCAGACATGATGGGAAGCTGTGTCCTGGATTACATCACAAGACTACAGACATCATATCAAGGTGTCTTGGTTTTAGAGACAAAGTTTTCAGGAGGAGGCACTCCGGGATAGGGTACCACCTCCCAAAAGGAAGAAAGGGTTTCCCCTCTTCCCTCTGCAATGAAACAAATTAACTGCAGCAGGTGAAAGTGACAAAAAAAACCAAAAAACCCCTGAACTATTTATTAACATAGAAAACAAAACTATTTGTTAACACAGAGTACAACCGCGAAAAGCAAAGAGGGGAAACAGGAAAAGGGTGCCTGCAAGGAGCTGATACCAGGTTTCCCAAGATGGCACCGGGGCCACCCCACAGGCCAACCGGGGCCACTCCACGGGCTCCCTGGGCTGGAGAGGAGGGAAGGGAGACAGGGAGACCGGGGGGAGAAAAAACACAAACAGAACCCTTTTTCCAAGCCCTCAAGGAAGAGCAGGGCAGAAAGCAGCGCCACAGTCTCTTTGTCCCCTGTCTCTCCCGGGCCATTGGATGGAGCCGTTTTTTCTGACTCCTGCAGGTGCCGGTTCCCTTGAACCGACCCTGGCTCCAGCCCTGCCCCGGGTTCATCTGAAAGGCGCAGTAGCCCTGGGCATTAAGCAAACAGTTAAGGAATAAAGTGGCTTCATAATGTCACTGCAGGACATAAGGGGTGTGATAATGATGCTTTATTAAGCACTTTCCAGAACTGCTGAGTGGACGAGGAAATGGGCAAAACCTGAAAATTCTGAAGTTCCATCTGAACTTAAGAAAGATATTTTTCTTGTGAAGGTGGTCAGCAACTGGCAGAGGTTGCCTAGAGAGAGAGTGTAGCTTGCATCTTTAGAGGTATTAAAACCTGTCCAGAGCACATACTGAGCAATTTGGTTTAACTATCCCTGTTCTGAGCAGGGAGTTGCACTAGACAATATCCAGAAGTGCCAACCAGCCTCAGACACTCTATGGGTCTTCTATGCATCTCCATATGCTCTAGAAAGTAACCAGAACAAGGGAAACCTGCAGCCTTCCTCTCTGACACTCACTGAATTCCCTTTTACTAAAGTGTAAAATTAGCAGGTATGTTTAGAAAACTGCATTAAAAGAAATAAATATACACTAAGAGGAAAATGAATAACTCAGAAGTTTTCCAGGACAGACATTTAATGTTTTAAATGTTGTTCAAGTCAAAGTTGGGAAGTACTGCAACTGTAATTCCACTTTTAAAATGTTGCAAAATTGATTGTGTAAAAATGTTGAATATAGAGAAAAGGCATTTGGAATTTAAAGGAAATGGAGCCCCCCCCATCCTCTACCATGAATAAAAACAAGCTATTGTTCTTATTTGTGTATTTCATCTTCCACCAGCTTCAAGCTATCAAATACTTTTCAATTATAGCCTCTGCGTTCTTTTATAGTCTGCTTTTCAATTAGTAAGGATGCAAACAAACAAGGATTCAATTGCTTCTGTTCCATTACAAATATATATTTCCTGCTACTCTTCCCACAGTGCTTGATTCTGTTTCTCAGTGAATTGTAGAATTGCAGTATTACATCCTCCCCTTTGATCCAATATCTGCTTTGTGTGTTCTGATTGACTGAGTGCAGGCAATGACCTTCAGATAGAAAACCCACTTTTTTAAAACAAGAATTAATTCAATGCAATTTGTCATGCTGAACTCAATCTCATTCAGTTCGTATATGTGTGCAAATCCTTTGCAGTGTTAATGACGTTATCTGTCTTAGTGTATTCATGGACAATAGGAACTGTTGTAAGCTTTGTGGATCTACTTGCAGGGAGTTCAGGTGGAGTGATGAAATATATTTAGAAGAAAGAGATAAAAAGAGAAAGAAAACGTGTGTGTTTGTCTTCTACATTTTCCATCTCTATAAAAAATACTGAAATCAGTTTATTTAGTGAAGACTCTAAATGAAATCATGCCCACAAAATGACAGTCAGTAATTTTCTATGTCTTGGTTAAGACTGAAAAACTATAGTTAAAAGTTATTTATTTATGTCTTCAGTTTAATTTAGGGGTTTGCAAATAAATATAAGAAAATTTTGTAATTTCTTTTTAAAAATCAGCACAGTTATTTGATTCTGTTTGAAGTTTTAGCTAAAACAGTTTACAAAAAATAAAGATGCAAAGTCATTCAGTAAACAAAGCAAAACACATATCTGTAAAGAACAATAGTATTATTTTCCCTTTATACAGAATACCAAAATTTTGTAAGAGTGTACTTTTCATATCTATATGAATATATATATATTATGAATAACATCTTCAAAGTAAAAATAAAAATATAAAGACATGCCGTAATAAATAACTAAATAATAAATGTATATATTTTAGCTTCACACAGAAACAAAACATATGGAATAAAAAACACTCCAAGCCTGGGACTTTATTAACATAAAGTCTATCTTAAACACCTGAGTTGGGGGAGGTCTACATTTCTCACCCAGAGGGTGGCTGGGTGCTGGAACAGCACCTCAGGGAAGTGATCCCAGCACCAGCCTGACAGAGTTCAAAAGGCTTTTGGCCAATGCTTTCAGGTACACAGTGTGACTCTTGGGGATGGTGCTGTGCAGGGCCAGGACTCTGACTCGATGATCCTGATGGGTCCCTTGCAAAGGGAGGAAAGGAGGAAAAAAAGATAAAAATCAGATCCTCTCTGACTCCTCTGTTCCAAAGATGCAAAGATTTAAAGCACATGTAACTGGAATGTAAACTTTGTGTTGTGCTGTGCAAAGGGGCACAGCTAGGCACATATCCAGGGAGGGGGATCCCAGGCCTTTCATAATATTGCTGTGCAGATAAAAAATACTTGCTTCCTGTATTCCTCAGTTTTGGTTGATATGGAAGATAGAAAATGAGATATTAAGAGTCTTTGCTACATCATGCCAGGAAGAGAACACATTAAAATTTTGTTGCAAATGTTAAGATAGTTGTCTGAAAGGATTAGACAGAATAAAATATCAAATGGGTGATATGTAGATTGCCATGGCAGGCCCAAAAAGACACTTATGGCAGGAGACAATAAAAGGAAGATAGTAACCAAATAAATTTTCTATCAGAGCAGTACAGGCTGGAACTATACAGCAGGTGTCTTTGATATTAATTATACTTAATCATGGAAGCTGAAAATAACATTTACACCACCCTTTTTTAATCTAAAACCTTAATATAAAATAGGACCATGCCTTAAAACTTGTAACTTCTACCCACACAGAGCTCTTAACAATTAGTAATCCCACAAAGATTTTTTCTGTGAAAAGGGATGATAAGCAAATGTACAGGGAATCATTTATTAGGAGAAATGCTACTGTAGTCTCTGAATTCCTTTATGCTTTGTGAACAGAACTAGGATGAACGTGTTTGCCATCAGTTCCTTCTTCTTTTTATTTTTTTGTTACTTATCAGGAAACCAGGCCCTTGGAGGTGATCAGTTGGAGCAGAGCGTTGTGTCCACAGAGCCCATCCACGTCTCCCTTCACAGAAGGATGCAACATGTGCATGGTGCCTTCATCACCTTGGCAGCCTATTTTAGTCTGCTTCTACATCAGGAGGCTGTCTGTGCTCAGCGCTGATAACAAAGCCCTATCGCTTTTCAGAGTGACAGGGCACAGTGACATATCAACACTGGAAGTTAAGCGAAAAGCCCCTTCTAATTTAACTGCTAATCTGCTGAAGCTGTGTTCAAACCTGGCACACTCGTTTTCAATTAAAACTTTCTTGTAACTAGAAAAAAAGTTTGGTGTGCATCTTTGCCTTTTTGGGTTGCAGTCAACTCAGAAAGGAGCTGAAAAGCTAAGAAACAAAGTGGAGTGTTTCTCACACTGCAAAATGTAAGATGTTTATTTTTCAGATGGAAATTGCACAGAATACGCTTTCTGGAAGCTGTTTTGCACAAAACTCATGGAAGGTTTGTCGTGAAAATGAGAATTTTCCTCTGAAGTAAGATACAGAATGATTAACATATATTGCCAAAAATTCCATTACTCAGTGTTAATTTGAAGCTTGTGTCTTGAATTATCAACAGTGGAAGGAAAATTTTAGTACAAATTGTAAGGCATTTGGTGCTTTGAGCAACAAAAGCAATGATTTCAGTAGATTTTAAAGGCCATACTGGCAAGTAATCAGTCTCTGTTCCTAAGTATTTTCTTTAGGTTTCACTGCTGTCTCAACAAACTAACCTACAGCATTAGGTTTTTAGACTATTTGCAGAAGGAAACCATACTTCAAAGGATAAAAATCTGGTATTGTTTGGATGAGAATAGTGTTGATAATACACTGACATTTTGGCTGCTGCTATGAAGTCCTTACCCTAATTCAAGGCCTTTTTAGGGTCTCATGCTCTACAAATGTGGAGCTGCACAAAAAGCTGAGAAGGAGCATGACCAGGACAGGAGACCAGAACTGATCAAAGGGATATTCGATATGCTGGAACATCATGCCCAGCACATGGAGGGGGAAGTTGGCTGGGAGGGAACAATTGTTACCCAGGGATGGGATGGACATCAATTAACAGTATGGGGCATCACTTTTTTCTCTTTTGTTTTATTACTCTCTCTCCCTCTCTTTGTCATTCTTGCTACTGTTATTTTTATTATTTTTATTATTTTAGTGTTACTTTGTTATTACTATTGTTATTATCATCCTATTTATTATTAGCTGCATATTTTTATTAAAATTACTATTTATTGTTATAATTTTATTTTGTTTCAGTTATTAATTTATTCTTAGCCTAATCCAGGAGGTTTACCTTTTCTTTCTCATTCTCTTCCCCACCATGGGGTGGTTCTGGCGGTGGGAGTGAGAGCAGCTGCACAGTACTTAATTTCCAGTTGGGGTTAGTTAACCACGATACAGTTTTAGAGAATATTTAAAGCAAAATCCACATGAATGTGTAAGAGATTTCTGAATTAATGTTTTCCTTTGGAGGGACAGCAAATTTGCTAGTAGTTTATCTCTTGAATAACTGGTACATACAAAGGGTGATTATTTTTTTCTCTCTTTTTAAAAGTAGCTTCTACTTTTCTTGGTTCCCTTCAACAAATTTTTCTTTGGAAAGTTTTTTCAGTGGGTTGGCTACATACCAAAATACTGTCTTCTATGTAATCGCATGAGTCAACCTGCCATTACTTGATTGATCAAGACTTTGGCCTGTGGAAAATAAAACATATGGCCTATATCCCAACAAAACTACATGGATAAATATAAAATTAAAATTAATATCAGGTAGGAGTAGAAGTTTGAACTTTTCCTTTTTTTTTTTTTTAATTTTTATATTCAGGTGACTGAAATGCACATAAAAATGTAAATATTTCGAAATTCAGTTATGCATTGTTATGTTGCATTTGTTCTTAATGAACAAGATAATTCCTACAATGTTTACAAACCAAAGACAAGTAAAAAGAGACTAGTCAAAGATGTTTATTGGTGTTTAATAGCTAGCCTAATACTAAAAATCTCAAGCTCTTGAAACAGCAAAGTAGCTATAATGGCATGTGCAGCATATTGTATATTTTTTGCTCTGAAAACATTCTTACTTACATCTAATTTTAAAATGCAGAAGTAAAATATATGCAGTTAATATTTCATGAATTATTTACAGCTCTGTTTCTAATATTCTATGCTAATCCAAATAATATACTTTCCTTGAAATTCTATTTGAATATGTAAATTCATAATTCTTAGTGACAAGATACAATAAAGTTTCATTAATGAGTTATTTTGCCCCAACTTTTCAGATAGAATTTACATAGAATTGAGTAGAAGCTGCCACTCCTTGAATAATATTTTCATTGTGTATCTTTGTTCTTGAGGAAAGTTTTATAAAGCAAGTCTCAAATTCTGTCCTCAGCATAATAAGCTGTTCTAAATTTGTTAAATCAGTTT
Source organism: Pardalotus punctatus (assembly GCA_013400915.1). Taxonomy (NCBI): domain Eukaryota; kingdom Metazoa; phylum Chordata; class Aves; order Passeriformes; family Pardalotidae; genus Pardalotus; species Pardalotus punctatus. Next base: position 94,286 of record VZTX01000289.1, on the reverse strand, counting down.
TAATCTGTTCTCTGGAGGGAAATCTATCTTAGACATTGTCCAGTCCGCCAGACATAATATAGTGTTCTTTCCTTAGGATTATGTCAGCAAAGAAACTGTGGACATATGTCCACATGGACCTTCACAGACATTGTTATATCAGCTCTTGCCCCTGGATTCTACAAAATGTTTCTCCTTCCTCTCCTCTATTTTCTTAGCAAATTAATACAAGTATTTTTAGCAGGCTTTGGAAGTGGCTGAGATGCTAACGATCTATTAACTATAAATATTATCTTTATGCGTATGAACACATATGCATAACAGTATAAATTAAGGAAATTTAACTATTTTAGATTAACATTATATATTTCAGTCATGTCTAGGTGATAATTTTATAGGGGATGACAAGGGAAAAAAAAAATCTTGAATTGCACAATATGTTGGGCAAAGGAGACTTGAAATTTAAACAGATTTGTCAGATCCTCTGTGTTCTCAGAAGAGGAAATAGTTTGCAATATGTAAGAAAAGTCTTTAAGTATTCTGACACAAAATTATTTTACTCAGGTGTATAAAGAGCTGATAGAACAGTAGAAGATTAGTTCATCTGTGGCATTACCAATATGTCCTGTCCACAATATTTTTCTAAAATCTATATTGCGTTGTGATGAGTGCAATGCTGCTGTAAAAGGACCTGTAACTGCTCTATGCTAGCAACTGTCCTTAAATTGTTTTCCTGTGAGACAGTCAACCCCCATTGGCACGGGGCTAGGTCTAACTATGCTGTAGAAAGAATAAATTGTGCTGATGAATGTCTTAGCTCCTATGTGACATTAATCTGAATGTGACATGAATCTGTTTTTAGACAGTCATAGGGCCCTCTCTCTTGATATTAGCCATCAAAAGACCAGTAAATGAATTACATCTCAGAAGCTGTCTACATTTCATCATCCATTATAATTTCTATAGTCCTGGAGGGGTAAACTTCTGTAAAAATTTCTAATGCAGGATCAGCTTCCTAAAAGGGAGTCTAGTTTTTGCTTTTGGTTGTTCAGCATTAAAAGGCAATTTACCAGATGATGTAAAATTGCATCTTTTCTATGTTTGGTAAGATATAAGTCTGCTTAGCAAAATACAAGTCTCAGATGGAAATTGAATCTTCCATAATCTGTTACAAGCAAGCAAAGTGAAATTGCCTGCATCCACAGTACTCTGCTGTTTGTATTACAACTATGAACACTACTTCTAAAGAATGAGGTGCAGATATTCACAAATATGTAAAGCATGGAGGTGGCGTCTCAAGGGTAAAGTCAGTAAGCTCTCCACAAATTAGATTCTCAGATATTTCATCAAGAGTTATGACATTTTTCAGTGTACTTTTCAGTGTGTGTTCCATACACATGAAAGTACAGACAATTCCACATATTTCAAAATCTCTGTAGTAAGTTAGAAGAAAGTGTGAATGGGAAAATATGATGAGTGAAATTATAAGCATCTAAACAAAAGAGGACTAGAAATAACTTAAAGCCTAATGACCTCTCATGACAACATTCAAGTAAATAGTGTTTTAGAAATAGGATCTCAAATGTAAATTTATTGCATGTTTTTGAAAACTATTTATTAAAATTTAAAAACAAAAGACCACAAATAAATTAATAAATAAAAACAGTTCCTGAAAGGGTTGGGGGCGGGGGCAACCACCCTGCAAAATGTTTTTTATTTTAGGAGATCAAAGCATCAGGCCTTGTTGATTGTACAATCTTTCATAACTGACAAATGTAGCTTGTTTTAAACCATAAAGCCTCTAACAATTTGGTATAGCAGATAAAGATCTAATCATTCATTTGGGATAATATAGTTCAAGTCTTAAAACTTGTGATCCCATATAGAACGTGTGATGCCTCAGCTCCTTCTCAGATTCTTTAAAAAAATGTTACATGGTTTAGAAGCCCACTCTATATGGAGGATATCAGATCAGAACATTGTATGAGAAGTCATAGCTCATGTTAAGACTGAAAGGGAAAGAACATCTAGAAACCTTTAGTTTGACATGCATAAATCTACTTCCCTTCAGAATGCTCATCTAATGACCAGTTGTGTACCCATTCTACTTTGAATGATAAGGACCCATGGATTTCTCTTGCCTTTAGTACTGCCTGAGATGAAGAAAAAGATTGTTTGAAACCTACTCCTTTCTCATCCACTCTCCATGTACACTCTCAACAGCCCATAGGTGGCCTGAACAAACCTTAGCAGCTTCGTTTGTTCTACTGAACAACATTTGGAAGATATCCCAAATAGTATTTTGAAGTAAAATGTGTTAGTACTCAAGGTTATTTCCACATAAACTTTCTTAAACATTGGTTTAGGGATTGTGAATTTGGAATATGTTGTAAGGTTCACTATAAGACTAAAGCTTTGTTCTGGCAATTTACTGCTCTTCCTAATAAAATTGAAAAATAATTTGCTGACAGAAAACTGGTGGCAGGTGTGCATTACTGTTGACAGCTGCATTTCTGACATGGATCACAGAGAAACTGTAGTGTTCATACTAGAACATCTGGAACATTTGATCAGATTTCAAGATCTAATTCAACTTGGCTGTCTATAATAATTTTACAAAATCAAGGAGAAATTGTACTATGATGCAGTGTTCATATTAGCAGACAAAAAAATCACTAAATTATGATATGAAAAATATTTTTATAAGAAAGAAAAGTAAACAACAATTATTTGATGAAGTACCACTGGATTAAGCTATTTATTTACACTTGTGTAATGATTAGAAGTGCTTTGCAAGACTGACATTAAAGAAATGCAAGAGAATTAAAAAAAATAAAAATAGTATGCCGATATTAACACCAATATAGAATATTGCTCATATAGTATGTAATTTTCTGAACTGCATGTTTTTAAGAAAGTTGAAGTATCTCTCATTAAAACAGTCACTGAAATGAGAGGGTCTGAATTCCCTCAGGCATCTGTTGTTTCAGAAAATTAAATCTCAGATTACACTGAAAGAAATAAACAACCAAAGCATAACCAAATGGTTATCATGTTCATTATATGATACTTCACCATCCTTTTCTTAATAAGCTTCCTTTTCTTAATAAGCTCAGTCTTTCTCAGGTGCAAAACTATTGTCTACATATGAGTAGCTTTTGCAAGAAGAATTAGAGTGAAACTGGTTATGTTTCAATGTTACAACAGTCATAATTTGGGAAAGGATGAATTCTTTGGCTGTCTGCCTGAACTGGCCCAGGAGTATCTATCAAGTCCACTGGTAAGCTTTTGAGAGGGTTTTCTTGCTTCACATTAGAAGTTTACAGGAGTTTCCACTTTTTTTACTTGTGTATCACAAATCAATCAGATAGCACCACCCCTGCTACACAGAACTCCTGTCAGAGTTGAAATCACAGCAAGAGTTTTTGAGTACCATGGTATAATTGCCTTCCTCTCCCTTTTCCTGCAGGCACGATCTCTTTCGAGCTGCTGCCATCTCTTGTTCAGTGATGTTCACTCTGCTGCTATGGAGTTAGAATGGCACCCACCCTCGACAGCTGCAGCAGCTGCCAGGGTTTTAGCACATTTGCCTTTCCTATGCACCTCTCATCTTTACCCTTGCTCTAGCTCTGCAAAACAGAGTTCAGCAGTGGGGCTTTCATCTACCTAGGGGACTTAGTTTCAGATTCCAATCACTTTTGGCACCATTCTACAGCCATAACAGCATTTTGGACTCTAGAGCACTAGTTTATCTGCTCTCTTGCAGTTGAAAAATCAGACCAATCTTGAAAGTAGATTAGCAATCACCTAACCGAGGAGAATAAAATTAAGAAAACACATGAAATGAACCTGTAACTTTAGGCAAACTACTACAAGAGTATGAATGATTAGAAAAACAAAACAATACAGCTTTGTTTACAAGAGTTGTAGTTGTATAGACAATTTCTACTCAATCTCTATGAAGATGTATTTTTAAAGTAATTTATATAAAAAACGTTACATCTTCAAATGCTGCACATGTATCTCATCAAATAAAATAGATTCACTGACTGCTTAAAGTATTCTCTGGTCATTTTTACTAGTGAAATAGGGCAGAAGAGTACCATGAGGAGTGTCTTTAAATATTTAATCTGTTTTGTGTTCAACTGATTTTGTTATAAATGCTTGCAGTAGGTGTAAGTGCAAAGAAAACTAGGTCATGTGTAAACACAGGAGTAGTAAAATCATAAGCAAGAGCAGATGAATGTGATTAAACTTCAAGTAAATAATTCAGTTATGCTATATAACTGAATATTGTAATGTCAGTGCAAAGGACTAGGATGCTGTAACCTTGATGTATCTGTGCCATTTTAAAGCCTTGAAGTCCAAACTTAATTTTGCCCTAAATATTCGTTATATCCTTCTTTTAAGATCTCTGCTTCCTAGTTTATTGAAGAATAATTAAAATATCAAGGACTTTTACTTTATATTTAAGAAAATATGGTGAGATGCTGGCACATGTTACCAAATTTCAGACAAACTGCATAGGATTCCTAGCAACTCTGACTAGAGCTGCAAGTTCTCTATGTGAAGCAATTTAATTAAGAGTGAATGATGGCTTCCTGACTAGTCATTTTTTCTGTGAAATCATGCTGACTTTGAAGTCATTATTCCCAATACTACCCTTTTCAAGGTTGTTCTATAAAGATTCTACAAACACAATCTTGTTTGAAGAAAAACTGCATCTTGATTAGAAGTAAAAGAAACAGTTTAAAAGGTTAAAAATCTGAGTACAACCAGATTTTTCCTTAATAGTTTTCAACATTATATATCTGCAAGGTACCATCTATGAGAAAATAGACAATCAACCAGAAAATGGCTGACTGAAAAGCTCTCTACAGAAAGTAAAACTGACATTCAACAGCTCTAGGTGGGGTTTGCAGGAGGGGAGTCCCTCCCACTGCAAGCAAAAAGCAGGTTTGACCACTCAATGAACCTGAATAAACACAAGTTTATGGGACATAGACCACAGTCCTGAGGGATTGATCAGTGATGTAATTGCCAAGGCACTTTCCATGACATGTGAAAACTCATGGTGATCAGGCAAAGTCCCCAGCAATGGGAGAAATTAAACACCCCTCCTATTTTTGAAAAGGGAGAAAGGAAGGTGGGAATTACAGACCAGTGAGAGTTACCTCCGTGTCTGGGAAGATGATGGAATAGATCTTCGTGGAAGGAATATTAAGGCACATGCAAAACAAGGACATGACCTGAGACAGTCAGCCTTTTCATTAATGGCAAATTACAACTGACCAATCTGGTTGTCTTCTATGATGGAATGACTGCCACAGTCAACAGAGGAAGACTGACTGTTGTCATCTATCTAAGTTTTTGTAAGTTCTTAAATACAGTTGCACATGACAAACTTGTCTTCCTATTGCAGAGACATGGATGTGGAGGGTGAACTACTTGGTCAGTAAGGAATTGGCTAAGGAGTGGAACCAGGGAGTTTTTGTTAATGTCTGTGTGGAGGCTGGTGACTCCTGATGACTCATGGGGCCTCTCAGGGCTGTCTTGGGAGTGGTGCTCTTTGCTACCTTTATCAATTCCCTACCTCCATTCCCTGGAGATTGGAAGGTTACAGGGACGCATCATTCCAACTTCTCAGAACTTAATGAGTGCTTATAAAAGAGGGGGAAAGTGTCTATATATGCAGGCAGATGTTGATAAGACAACTGGAAATAATTTTATAATAAGTGAGGAGATATTATATTAGATATTTAAAAGAAATTCTTTATGTGAGGGTGTGGGAGACTGGTGAAAATGATTAGTGGCTCAAAACAACTGACATGTGTCTGTGTAGGGCACTAGACAAGCTCTGAGGAAACTGAGATAGTGCGCTGCCTGGAGCCTCTAGTCCAGCTGTCAGTCATTGGCACACCTGGAACACTGGAAGAAACGCCCCACACCGCACCTTGGAGGCTCAATCTAGCCCCAGAATGGCCAGATGACTGGAAGCCCCACCTAAGGGAGGGGGTGGCCACAGGAAGCCATGCAATGAAAATCATAGAACAGAGACTGCAGTCACTCTCCTATTTTCCTTGGATTTTACAGCAGCTGAGACCCTGCTAGATCCAAGGCAATAGCTATATCTTTCTTTCCCCTCTCTTTTCCTTTCTTTCACTCCTTTTCTACTCCTAATTTCCTCTTCCTGAAATCTGGGTAACTTAAAGCTTGTTTGGTTAGAGTCAATATTTTGTGAAATGTTTTATTTTGATTAAATATTTGTTTTAAATTTTGTCAAATTCCTGATCTTCTAAGATTTGCCAGTAAAGTTTATTTTTTAACCTCCCAGGAATTTTTGTCAAGTTTTTCATTGTGCCACCTCCAGAAAAAGTAGTACTTTGAGACCCTTTAAAATGAACTCACCAGCAGAAGACCAGGGCTTTACAAAGGGTGCTGAGATATTGTTAACAGGTTGCTCAAAGCAGCTGTAGATGTACCATCCCTGGAAGTGTTCAAGGCTAGGATGGATGGGGATTTGAGCAACCTGGTCTGTGGCAGTGGGGTTGGAACTAGATGATCTTTAAAATCCTTTCCAATCCAATACATTCTATGACTGTGGTACATATGTACCACCATGATTCAGCAGAACACTCTTTCAGGACTTGAAATACTTGTTCCTCTTCAGCTAATACCCACAACAGTATTTCTTTTTAGCTTTTCTTTCAGTGAAGCCAGTGTTTTCTACAATTAGATAAGTTTTATACATGTAAGCAGGAGAAAATTAAAGAAACAAGCTGCTGCATTTACCACAGTTCTGCTGTGCATGCTTAAAGAACTGCAAAAGGTAGGCGTTGTAAAAATGACCATGAGTCTTCATGAAGAAATATGTACATTTTGATGTAGACATGACAAATATTCTGTGATAGACCACACATCTCAGCAGAGTCCTCACGGTCTGTAAAAAAGGGAATGCCATGCATCAACTGTTACTGAACTGAAAGGGTTTATTTGTCTTTCACCCTGTACGTGGTACCCAACATGCTTTGAGCACAAGTCACCATGCCAAATCTGCTATCATTCTTTCCTGATCAATAACTTCAGCCTTGTGACAGTGTGGTTATGACAAAATCAGATAATGATGCTGAAGGTCTGTACTTAAAAAAAGTTAGATTACTGTGTGGCCTTAACAGTGAATTGCCTTCCAAATCTACATTTAATACAGCAACTGGTATTGGCCTATAAAGTTGAAGTGTCACTCTTACGTCCATGTATTGTATTTTAGACATTTATTTTCAGATTGGCTTGCTAGGCTGAAACAAATTGAGACAGTCTCCTCCAGCAAGCAAGATATTTCTTGAGGTCTGTCCAGCACCAAGATGTCAATCCTTTCATAAGGAAAAAGAGTTGCCTGAGAGCAATAATAATCAGTCAGAACAGACCAAGCAACAGAGCAAGAACACAATTCAAAGCTATTAATTATCAGCGTCTCTTCTATTTCTTCTATGAATGATTAGATTGCTTTGGTTGGAAAGGAACATAGAGATGGCATGACATAACATACAGAATTTTGACACAAAGCATTTCTTTGTGTTTGCTTTTGTTTTAAATGATTAGAAAATGGAATACTGGCTCCACTACTCCAAAGAAGGAGAGAAAGAAAAAAGTTTAACACTGGGAAAAGCATTTGCTTAAGTTTAGAATCTGGAGGAGAGTAGTCTTCTCTCATATAATGGGGTGGACATCTGTTCTAGAGAAGTACCATCTACTACATTTTTCACAATCTCTATTTACATTTTTTTATGCCTTTTTTTAAAGTCTTATGTCTAATTAAAACTAAGAGAAAGAGGCAAATCTGGACTGATAGACATCGTGCTGGATGTGAAGGAACTTACTAGGAAGAAGCCTTTTTGTCATCTCTGCACTATCATACAGAATCACTTTCATGGTTTTGGTGGATGGGGAAGATTCAGACTGAAACCTGTAATAGAAAAATCTTCTTGTCTGGGAACATGTCATGCCAGTGTATATGTCCTTTGGTTTAAATTCTCTTGTGGTCAGGTAGCAGAAGAATGAAACTGATGCAATACTTTACTACCTTGTCCCAGTTTCCTTTCAGTTGGTGGTTTTTGGGTTTTTCAGGCTACATGTCCTTCCCACATGACATGAATCACTGAGGCTAGCTAAGATCTTGCCTTAGATATTTTTCATGGGCAATTTATGGTCTTGTATGCATGTAAAATTTCTTAAATATGTATTCTGTATGTATTGGTATTTGAACACTCTTACCCTACTGTTTCCCTGTCCCCTCTAAAATATTTAAGATAATTTCACCTAAAGAGAAATATTATCATCTTCTGAGATTCACAAATCAAACCACAAAGAAAAAAAGAAAAAAATATTTAAAACAGCAGTAATTTTTCTCCCATGGTTTCTAAAATTTTAGCAGAAAATTTAATTAAATTGGATGAAAATAACCATAATTTCTTTTTCAAACTGCAGATACTATGTCCAACAGTATCTGGAGAAGGAGGTGGTTTTGTTTTAAATGGTGAAAATTCCCCAGGATTGCATAATTTTTTTATCATATTAAGGCAACTAGTGAAAAAAAATACATAAAAAATACAGTAATGGTCATCATAGCCCTTTAAAATATTTAAGGTAGATTCCATGTTTAAAATGTCTAGAAATGGATAAGTATAAAGGACGCTGCAGAGAGGCAGTCAAAAAAGAAAGAATTAGAAAAGGAAAGCATAATGTTTCACATTTTTCAGTCAGCTTTTCTACAGAAACTAGGTATGCTTTCAGATATATGGGGAAGGAGATTATAAACTCAAGATTGACACCTATGGAAAACTATGTGGAAATGTAATTTCCAGAAATGACAAAAAGGAAGCCTGGTAGACATTAGAAAGGTTAGACTAAATTTTTTTCTAAATAATTTAGAAGATTAAAGAGTGAATGATATTGGACATCAGCAAGAATTTTTTTTTTTATTATGAGCGTGGTGAGATACTGGACAGGTTGCCCCAAATTTTAGATATCTCATACATAATACTATTTGAAGGTCAGGGGCTTTGAGTAATCTATTCAGGTGAAAGATGTCACTGCCTGCATCCCAGAAGCAACTTCCAGGTAGTAGAAGCTATGATATACTCAGGCACTTGAGAGCCTCACATTGTCTTGGAGCTCCTCCTATTCTCTTTCTTCTGAATTTATTTCAAAAGAAAGCAGTAGAAATATCAAAGAACCTCTCTAAAGAATATATGCCTCCACTCAGCTCTTACCAATTATATTAACTTCAACAAACATTCACAGATTATTGCTATCCTAGATCTTCATACATTTAGATGGAGGTATAGATGGAAGAAAATTACTTCCATTATTTCCTTATGGACAGCAGAGTTGATGTGAACTGGTGTCTTGAAAATAAAGAGAAATTTATTTTTCATGTAGAAATAAAGGAATTGCAAGTGATACTCTGACAATGGTCTAATCTCACTGCTTTACAGTTCTATCATATAATCCTTTACCTGAAATAGGAAAAAGAAAAAGGGAGAAAAAGAAAGCAAAGATATGTTCATTTACATCTATGCTTTTGGTTAGCTTAAGATGAATTAATTATTAGGGAGTATTTGTTGCCTGAGTTTTGTTTTGGGAGAAGCTTTTGCTAGCATTCTTCCCAGGCACAGTCCCTCACAGAAGTTTCTCTTGAATGTGTCAGCCGCTGCGTTTTCATCATGCTATGTGACCCTAAATATTTTGGAATTTGAAGAGAGAAGACATACATCTGACATAGGAGAATGTTCTCCAAGTGCAACTAGGCTTCAAAACATCAGCATCTATTCTCTGTGAAGGTATTAACTGGTATTTCACTATACAGAGTATATCAGCTCTCTCTAAGGTTAATGGAAATTTTGTGAGGTTTTCACTGGGCTTGATCTGCAAAGGGGTTTGCAATAGTTTGTAAGCAAGTAAAAAAAACCCTAAAGTATTAAAAAATCCATAGTTTATTAACAATATACTTGTGTCCCTCTATTTAGAGAAGTCTGATTTCTACTATCCACTGGAATATTTCCAGGTACAAACGTTGTCCAGGTACAAAAAAACCCCTATCTTCGCCAGTCCTCATTTTCTGCATTGCAAAGTGAGTACAGTTGATTTGTGTACTACTATTCTGCTACATTATTTTTTATAATCTATATGACACAAGAACTATTCATATTTTCTGCACAGAGAGGAGAGCAGCTTGTACTGAAAGAAAGCATATTAGAGAGCAGGAATACTTAAGAATAAAATTCTAGAGATTCAAATTCAGAAAGGGCAGTCACTGCCAATTGGTATCTACTGATGAGAGTGGCAGTTTATTAATAATCTTTCATGTAAAGCTGACATATGGGGTGCTGAATTCCGCTCAGTTACACAATGAAATGTCCTCTGTTATTACCTCTAGAATTACCTACTTTCTGTTGAAAGACTTTTGCACACATAAATGTGCTTCAAAGCTGTTTTCTGAATGCAGGTTACTTCTATTTTTCCCCTAATTCCTCATTATTGATAAGATGATCCAGCATAAGGATCTCTGAGTATACACATAGTCCAAATAAATACCAAGTTTCAGTTCAGATACAAACTTTGATAAACACTGATAGGGTTATCAGCAGTCAAAAGGACAAATCATAGTACATAAATTCCTTATTTTTGATATGTCATGGGGGAAGAAAACAAACAAAAAAATAATATTCTAGAAGTTGTATGCACCTATTCAAGTTTCACATTCAAATGCACTGCAAGCAATTTATTGATACGCAAATGCAAGTGAACTAGGAATAGACGGGAGGAAGAGATTGTACTTGAAGGAACTGCTAGGAGTACACAGAAGTGTGTGTTTTAGCACATGACATGTACTTAATTTTTCTCCTCTCTAGTTACTTTAATTTTTAAATTTGATTTAAATTTCAAAGGAATTGCATTCTGAAATGCAACTTTAAAAAAAATTATCTCAAAGGTTGGTTGAATTCGACAGTAATATATGACAAACTTTACTCAACATATCCAGTAATGAAGTCTAAAACTGCAAAAATTTGAAGGTTCTCAGATTTCCTCATTATCTTTTCCCACTTTTCCATTTCAGTCTAGCACAAAGAGCTGGGTAGAACAGAGAGTCTAACTGACAGAAGCTGGAAGCTGCTTCAGAAGAAAAATTGTTTAAGCCTTTACACTCAAGCACCACTGGAAAAACCATGCTGAGACAGCTGAAACTTTGACCTGACTCAGAGTCCTAGATTTTGTGTTGTGTTCTTTGATGCATTTATTCAAATAGCCATTTTTAATTGGAGTTATGAATTAAAATAATTGAACAGCCTTTTGCTTAAGAGAAACACTACATTTAGTTGTGTATTTGTTTACATGATACAAAAGTGATTTTCTCCTAAAAATTCTGAAATACTCAGCTGAGACCAGATTTTGCTGGACTCAATGCCTAAATGAATGTAGGTGAATATATTGGGCAAATCTTTGAAAATCAGCCCCTACATTTTTGTCCTCTGCCTATGCAGGAAATCATGCATTTGTGGAACACATCTTCCCATAGACTGTAAAATAGTATTTTTGTTTCATTACTCCATTTTTCAGGTTTTATTTCTATATAATATCTTACTGAGCATAAAGATTCAGGGAAACTCTTCAACAGAACATGCATATGCATACATTCAAAAGAAGATATTTCCCTGAAAGATAACGGGTGTTTTGTCCTAATATTTGTCCGGAGATAGGCAATATTGAGAAAAACCCCATGCTGGACTTCTATTTTCACATGAAAGCTTCTAATTTAACTTCTCAACACCAACCATAATGGTACATGAAGTGGAGGAAAAAGTTGCTTATTTTGCAATTTCATCAAACAAATATTGATCAGATTTGATCAACTCAACTATTAACAGATCCACAAATGTTAACAATTCATGAGATACTTTTCAACAAGATTATTCTCTTGGAAAAATTGTTTCATTCATGAGCAGAAACTGGATGAAGATGAAAAGGCAGGACATTATCATTTGAAGCATATGTTCAATAACACAACAACAGTCTAAATAGTCAGTCTACTTTTAATTCTCTATTTTCAATGTGAATTTTAAATTATCAAATCTCTGAAAAATTTGTACTTTAACACAACTTTCAGCCCTGTAATGAGTAAAGTAACTGATTCTCTGCTTTCATAACAAATATAAAATATGGAGAAAATAAAATTCACAACAAAGAGTGAATTCAATTCTAGTTCCCAATGTGTAAAACAATAAATTGGGTGCTGCATATGAAATTTATAAAGTTCTTTAGAAATTTATTGGGCTTATTCCATCTTCCTCTCCATTTTTGCAAGGCAGTGACATATACTAATGACTCATTTATTTTATATTCTTTACAAGCTCAATGAAAATAGCAAATATGAAATATATAAATACCTGCATACCTAAGAAAGTATATATGTATGCTGACTTGACCGAACAGGACTTATAATACAAATGCATGAAAAAAGACTTCCTTGGCAGGTCATGAGCATTAACAGCGGTCTTTTTACTAAGTTTTGGGAAAAATTCCAGAATAATATTTCTGAGGTTTGTAAAAACCCAAAACCTGTTCAAAGCATCATTACTTTCTTTCTTTTTTTTTAAATTTCTTCCTTTTTTCCTATTTCTTTTAAGAAAGGAAAATAAATAGTTACCCTTATAACAAAATTAAAAAAATAAAAAATTCAGATTTATCCCTGATGTAATTTTATCAATTACATCTGGAATATTGTGTGTGTCACTAATTTTCTAATCACAGAATCAACTAGGTTGGAAGCGATCTTTGAGATCATTGAGTCCAACCCATGAACCAACATCACCTTGTCAAATACACCATGGCACTGAGTACCACATCCAATCTTTTCACAAACACCTCCTGGGACAGTGACTCCATCACCTCCTTGGGCAGCCCATTCCAATGCCCATTCACCCTTCCAGTGAAGAACTTCTTAATGTCTAACCTAAACCTCCTCTGCTGCAGCTGAAAGCTGTGTACTCTTCTGTTGCTGGTTGCCTGGAGAAGAGACCAAACCCCACCTGTCTATACCCTCTTTTCAGGGAGTTGTAGAGAGTGACAAGGTATCACCTGAGCTTTCTTTTCTCCAGGATAAACACCCCCAGCTCCCTCAGCCACTCCTCACAGGACTTGTGCTCCAGACCTTTGAGCAGCCTTGTTGCCCTTTCTGGACATGCTCCAGCATCTCAATATCCTTCCAAAACTGAGGGGGCCCAGAACTGGACAGAGCACTCAAGGTGTGGCCTAACCTGTGCCAAGTACAGGGGGACAATCCCTGCCCTGATCCTGCTAGCCACACATTGCTGACACAGGCCAGGATGCCATTGGCCTTCTTGGCCACCTGGGCACAGCTTGCTCCTGTTCAGCTGCTGCCAGTCAGTACCCCCAGGTCCATTTCTGCCTGGTCACTGTCTAGACACTCTGCCCCCAGCCTGTAGCACTGCAGGGAATTGTTGTGGCCAAAGTGCAGCCCCAGCACTTGTTCTTATTACATTATATCATTGGATTCAGCCCATTTTTCCAGTGGTACAAGTTTCTCTGTTGAGGAACACAAGACCACCTCCGTGTGGGTCACCTGGTCATAAAAGGAGACCAGGTTGGCCAGGCAAGACCTGTTTTTCCTAAATCCATGCTGGCTGGATTTGAGCCTTTGGCATCCTGTAGGTGTCATGTGATGGCACAGAAGATGATCTGTTCCATAATCTTGCTGGGCACCGAGGTGAGGCTGATAGGCCTGGCGTTGACCAGATCCTCCTTCCCACCCCTCATGTGGATGGGTGTCACAATGGCCAGCTCCCAGTCATCTGAAACATCCCCAGTGAACCAGGACTGATGATAAATGACGGAGAGTGGCTTAGTGAGCTCTTCTGCCAGCTTCTTCATCACCCTAGGATGCACTCCATCTGGCCCATAGACATGAAAAGATCTAAGTGACTCAACAGGTCACTAATTTGTAGTCCAATCCACTAATGTAATCCACTCTTGGATTATATTGGGCCTATTCTGCTCCCTGTCCCTGTCTACCATCTCAGGAGGCCAGTCATCCTGAGGATGACCTGTCTCTTTCAGGTTACAAAATGGTAATACAGTATCTTTTGGTCTTGGGGAGAAATTTCTTCCTTTGGAGTGTTAGCAGATCTCTGCTAATGGCAAACTTGCTGTGTTGTATTTTAAGGCCTCTCTGTTTCAGATATTCTGTTATAATGTTAGGGGCTGGATGAAAGAGACAATTTTACCTTTCACTTGTGATTTATATTTCCTATTCCACATCCTTTGTAAAAAGAGAGTAGCTCTAAGCTTACATAAGCAGATATTGACATGACTTTTAAATATAAGGTAATGGCTTCAAAAGATTTCTTCCCATTTCCCATATCCTGACAGCAACCAAGAATAAATGTGTTTAGTAGGCTGTGAATTGAGAAAGAAGTTCAAAGATATTTTAGAAAATCAGTCTTAGAACACTTCTAATTATCCATTGACAATGGTAGTCACCACTGCTTCCATTACAAGTGATTGTTAGTGTGTCAGGAAAGGCATGTCTGCCGTCCATTGAATAATTTAAATAACGTGACTGGAAAAATTGATTCCAAAATTTATGCCCATTTAGCTGTATAAGACCAGTGTTTCTTCCTTGCTCAACTTCCTTTAGTTTCTGACAAATTTGTATCTTTTGCAGTTCCACATGATAAGCTCTGTCTCTTGTCCACAAGCCCTGTCTCTTAGTCTGTAAGCAAGTTTCAAGGTACAATAATTATTGGCTGAAAACTAGCAAAGATCTTTTGAAAGAACAGGATATAATCACCACTGCAAAACCCTGAGGATTGTAATGTGTGTGTCTGGTTTATGTTAGAAGAGATTGACTCTCACTGTATGTTTAGTTCCATCACTTTTAATATGAGATTCACTCTACCTTTTCTTTTAAAGTTGATTTTAACTTCAGAAATAATCATACTCTCCAGAGATGCAATGACATTCTCAGAGGTACAAAAGAGAACATCATCAAGATTGCTTATCATCATTCTAATGATAATTTGCCCTAGGGTGTGGCCATGGTAGGACTTTTTAATCAATATTTTCAAAACATGTTTATTGAAAAAGGAAAGTGTCTTTAATATAAAGGCTTTTTTTTTTCCATTTCACATTTTATGCAAGTTGGTTGACTTTCATTGGTTCTATCACTTAATAAAGAAAATAATTTGGTGACTAGTTTGTGTTTCAAATGAAAGGAATAATTTTTTTAGGTGGTACATTTTAATCTTTGAGAAAGATAGAATTTTTTTCAGCAGGAGTTATATTTTGAGACTTAAAAAAAAAATGGTAAAGAAACCCCAGAACTTACTCATAATTTACATAAAACCTTTTACCTGATGTGGCACGCAAAATATTTATCCACACCTTTTCACACAATAGTGAACCCAGTACAAAGAGTATTAAAACATAAATTTGCTGTACTACTTTTCACTGTTTTATTACACCTATTCTTAAAATTTCCGTTAAAAGAAGAAGCGGTTAAGCACTTTTACAGAAAATGCTACCGATCATACTGTCAATGTATTAATACACATTTGTATGTATGCATGCATACATGTCTATCTATGAAGCACAAATGTACTCAGAGACTGTACAGGATCAAATTTGAATGCATTCAGGAAGCCTAATACGTTTCTAAATACATATGTCCATTTGTATTTCTGTCCATTTTTTCATATGTAAATAAGTAATATTTTCCAAATATGATGATAAATGCATTAACTAGCCTCAAAGTGTTTCCAGTGAACATGCAAACATACCTAGAGAAATGTACCTGATAATTTGTGGCACAGCACTCAGAGGAATTCAGGTAAAATGGGATTTTAAGATTATGTCTGCAAAACCTGTCTTCAAAAAGAGTATTTTTAAAATGGAAAATAGATTTTTGCTTGGTCTTATTTTCTTTGTTCTTTGTTTTCTAGACAATACAAAATATAAGAAATTATAATTAAAATTATTATATTTCTGGGATGATTAAATGTTATGTCACAAACACGTATTGATGGAAATTATTTTCATAAGTGTCAACTTGTAGAAATAGACATCACAAGCTGAACATATAATAAAACTCTAGCTCACTCTCCAGGTCTATCATTTTGAGAGTGCTTTAGCTGATGTAAAATGACCAAATGGGTGAGAAAGAGAACTATGGAAAGTTACCAGAACTGACTCATCTGCTTAATATCCTAAGGGGAGAGACACATCCTTCAGAATTTTTGAAGTGGCATACTACCCCTTACAGACTCATCTCTCCACAAGGTGTCAGGAAACAGATGTTTTTGTTTTCTTCTGCTGTATTTTTTTAAATAGTTTTTATCTCTAGAAGAATATATTACAAATTTAAGTGACTGATTTGTGGCTTTTTTGGAGAAAATTAACCAAAGTCCTGAATTTTTATATTCCATCTTTAATCACACGGGGCAACAGATATATAAAATACATGAAAGGAGTTAAACAAATTAAGAACTGAACTAGGAGAATATGAAAAAAAATGGTAAAAAAAGTTGGTCAGAGAAGAAGGGGGTTTTGCATTTGTGGTTTTTTTTTGGTGGTTGCTTTCATTTTGTTAGATTTGTTTAGTTATTTTTAAGTGTTATTTTTTTATTGTGTATAAAAATATAAATACTGCCCTTAAGGGTTGGCATGGACGTGACCTTCACATAAGGTTGGGTAAGCTCCTGGTATTAATTTTCCAGGATGAAAAAGAACCCAAACCAAACCAAACCAAACCAACCAAAACAAAACAAAACAAAACAAAACAAAACAAAACAAAACAAAATGTCGCAGAATGTCACTTATTGTAAAATCCACACCATCACCAATGTTGCGGGGAACCTCACTGAAGAGAAACCTCACTTAAGAGAAAGGACCATAACTCTTCCGCAATGACGAGGGGAAAAAAGCAGTCAATGACCAATATGATCAATAGCAAGCTTCAATCCGTTTATTTTCAGGTTCACAGCCTTAAGTACATTTTTGCNTTATATTTATATTTATATGTATTTCATATTTCCAATATTAAATATTTCCAGGATGAAATATTTCTTTTCATCCATTGGTTCTGCATAAGTTTTTTTTTCCAAACCTCCAAAAAAGATCGTGTAATCCTTAAGTGAAGAAGAAAGTTGAAATAATTTATTAAGTATACTTATTAAGTATAATTTTTAAATATATACATAATTTAACGTAATCTCTAAGAAAAACAAAAACAAGACAGTAAGATTCAGAAAATAAGCACCAATATTTTAACAGTGCCAATATTACTTACTTTTGTCTGTGTCCTCTTTTTAGAGTTTTTATAACAAATGATTAAATCAGGCATACCACAAGTCTTTGGTTCTGACTCAACTTCTGACTAAACAAGACATGGTTTTGATCTAAATTTTTCAAAGATTCTTTAATACTCAGTAGATGTCTGTATCATTCTAGGTTCTGCTTCAGTCATCTGCATCACTTTTATGGATATAAATTTCAGTCCACTAAACAATGTAAGAAAGTTCTCTGACAAATCTGCCATACATACATTTTACAAACAACACTGAGGAGAATCCCAAGTCTAATAGACATTATTAAACTTTATTAATTCGTGCAAGGAATTAATTAGACTATTTATCTTTCTAGTTTAAGTAGATTGGAAAGATTATGATACTGGAAAAGAGCCCTCTTACATATTAAATCCCTACCAGTTGCATTTTTTAATTGCACCAACTACACTAAACTTAAGTGATCCAATTTAAAAAAGTGGGAAAGGGATTTTTTTGTGGGTTTGGGGTTTTTTCTTTGTTTTTTTATGGTTTCAGAGCTTTTTACCTGGATTTTCCAACAAAAGTTAATAATTTCTGTTGAATATACTTTGGGAGGTTTTATTTGTGGGTTTTTTTCACTTCACACCCCCCTCCCCCTTAATTTATAATAGTTTAATTATATCTTTCAATTATTTAATGCAGTTAGCTCAGCTGCCTCCCATATTCACATAAAAAGTACTTTAGCATACTGTTTAACAATAGTTCCCCAAACAATGAGACACCATTGTCTTCTCATACTTATTTGAAAATCAAGCTTTATCATACACAACACACACACACACACATATGCTTGTGTGTATTTTATATAGCATTGGTTGTTCAAAACGTAAGGGGAAAACATTACCAGGAATCTTATAACTAGTATAAACTATATAAACTAGTATACTGGTATTATAGTGAGACTCTCGAATAATCACTTCAGTGTATTGTTATTAAACAACTCCAGTGTTTGTTCAAGCACCAGAAATTAACAAACTTCACGAGGCAGATATCTATACAGTCAACAGTTTTGCCAATTTTACATTTGCTTACTGATAAAGAATTTCTATGAATGTAGAAGCTTTACAGAAACATGGATAAGCCCTGTGTCCCTGTACACATTCTGATATCTGGAAAAAAATGAGATTTGAGGGATTTTGAATTTAAAAATTTTACAGACTTATAATAGATACATCTAAATCTACTGTAGACACCTCTAAATTATCTACTGCAAGAGACATTCTGTAATTGTGCTGTGCAACCTGTGAGATAGCAATAATCAATTTCACTCTCAAGGACTGAGCAAAAGAACAGGAAATAATCTCATGGAAAACCAGCAGAAACAAGATGGAAACAAAGTCCTCCAGACCTGCCCAAATATTAAGAAAAATTTTTTATGTTGATAATTCAAAATTTTAAATTTAAACTTTCACGAGAAGCCTCTGAAACTGAAATATCCTTGAAAGCTCAAAATTTGTTACTCAGTAGAAAAGTAACAACATGGCAAAATATCACTGCGCTTTTTGAACTACTACTTTCGCACAGTGAGTGGAAACACAAAACAAAGCTGACAGATCTGTTCTCCTGGGCTTAGTTTTCCACTGTCTAGAAGTGCTGTTTGCTGCCTGTGTATGCAGAGTATGACAGTTATTTGTGTTATACAAATGAGGTTTACTCATGAATTTGATCTCAATTGCATGCCAATCATATTGTCCCTTGTTAGGAAACAAGCACTTTACTTTGTTATGTTTAATATTATGAAACAAGCTTGAAACACAGGAGAATTCTTTGGTAACCTGTTTAAGCTGGTTTGTCTCAATGGCTTTATTACATTATTTTTTAAATTGCCTCAGGAACATGCTAAATATCAATCTATTTTGTTCAAATGACTTCATTTTAATCATAATGTTTCTCAAAAACTTAGTATGTAGAAAAGAATAAAAATTGATTTACGGCAACCACAGGTTTCCAGTAATTTTAGTTTTCATTATAACAGCTATCTGTCTTACCTTTCACTCTCCCACATTGTAACATAATAAAAATCCTGACAGTAAGAAATAATGTTGATAAAACCCTAAAGTGATAGCATTACTGCTTTCTGCTGCTTGGCTCTTATTCACTCCTGAAAGTGAAAAGTGAAAACTGATTTCTCACTAGTTATTTAATGTACAGAAATTCAGTTTACATCTGGAGAACCTCTGTCATTTTAGCAAATCTTTTCCTCTGCTTCACGTTCTCTCTCTCACTCATCAGCTTCTGAGTTTGATGACTATGTTAATGTTAGTCTCAAAATGCAACATGTTCAAATTACACATGTAGCATTGAAATACAGTTATGTCATGATCTCTTCAGTCAAACTATGTTAAAATACAACAAAGAAGCAAACAAAACATGAACAAGCTTATTTTGCTCTTACGTGGTAAATGAAAATAAACGCCTTTTTTATCACAATATCTTGAAACAAATAGAGAGTAATTAATCATTGATATTACTGGTTGACATTATCACAGACTGGGTGGGACTTCTTTGTTTTTGTTTTTTTTTTTTTTTTCCTGCTCCAGTAAATATGCTCATATGTTAGAATATTGTTATTTACAGAACCATCCCAATTCAGGCTAAAGAAACAACAAAAATTGTTACTCACCCTGATCTTGCAGGTTTGGAACACAATCAAAAATACTCTATCCTGAGATCTGAAAAATACAAAACAAGAGCTTTCTATCACCACTGACAATAAATAGTCAGACATTAGATGTACAACAAAACAAGTAAGTGCTTCTTCAATACTTATAAATGCCACAAATAATTAACATACATGTACCTTATATGGATATCAATGGACTTGAACGTCAAATAGTAGGCTTTGAAAGATGCACATTTTATGTCAGAAAAGCAGTCCAATAAAAGCCCAAGCTTTCAAGTGTGTTCAATCTTCCTCTCCCTACACCCCAACAGTGTTTTGAAGAGAAATCAATTTTAAGCTCTCCCCTGGAAATTAGAATTTGTGAATTTCTGTGGAGACCAGAAAACTCCAGGGATATCTGGTTAGAAGAGTTCAGACTGCACACAAGAGCAGTTCAAATTATGACTTGAGACATTTATTTGAACATAAATAGTTCCTTTGTGAAACAAATTACTTTAATGCTCAGAAGGTAATAAAAAAAAATCAGACCATATTCCAAAAATTTAGTTCTAGGAGAGGGAAATCAAAATAATTAAAATAATAATAAAGGATATATTTTTCATCTTAGAAAGGGGTCAGAATACTTTGTGACAACTGATGAAAGTGCATCAGAGTAAAAGAAATAGAGAGTCTGACTGGACATGGATGTTTGTAAATATGGGGGTGCAAAAAAGGAAAGTTTTCAATAAAAGCAGAGGAAGAAAACTGATTAGTGCAGCAAATCTCCTTTATGATCATCAAACACGAATGATTCATCATTGAATTAACATTCATTTCATGGACCTGGATGCATTTCTTTATAATTGCTAAGATTTGTTAAATTTATCAATACTCTAGCCATGGTTATTCCATTAATAAGGTTTGAGGTTACATATTAGCTTAATAAAAACAATCTAAAATTGATTTTCCT
>VZTX01000289.1:0-73322 GCA_013400915.1 Pardalotus punctatus | reverse complement strand
AACAATCTAAAATTGATTTTCCTACAGCAAATTACTTTCCAACTTTTTGTCTACAGGCATTTTCATCTTTCCAGTGCAACATTAACGAAGATTAATGCTCAAAATTTAAAATCTGGTAAATAAATATTAGAAAATACAGAAAGTAAAAATATGTCCCTTTGAATAATAGCAAATGAGGATGCACAGAAAAAATTATGCATAAATTTAATATAAAATTTATGTTAGTTTTATGCTAATGGTAATTAACATATAAAAGAAGATTAGATGCTATAATGGTAATCTGCGGAAGTATGTATGCCTCTGTAATCTTAAAATTATTCAAGACATCCTATTAACAGATTAGCCATTCATTGCTTGCAGTGTTGCCAAGTTCTACTAATTTTTCCATGGTGTTTGCATTAGATAAATTACTTTTGTGTGTTTGGGGTTTTTTTTTTTGGTTGTTGGTTTGGGGTTTTTTTCATTGGTTGTTTTTTTTGGTTTTTTTTTTTTTTTTTATGTATTGCTGTTGGGTTTTGGGTTTATTTGTTGGTTTGCGGGTATTTTCATGGCTCAAGGATTGGCAGATTTTTTCTCCCAAAGAATTTTACACATGTTCCAAAAAAGAACCCAAGGATAAAAATATGTTTATTTACCTTTTATTTATATTAACGTAGTCAGGTTACCTTTATTTTTAAAGTTTCTAACAAAGGTTTGAGCTGAACATTTAATGATGAAAATAAAATGGGTCCAGCAGAACCTTGTCAATGTCTCAAAGTTAAAGACCTCAGAATTGCCACCATAAAAACACCTTTAGTCTTAGGTCTCTAAAAATTCTGAACAGTCTGCTCTGTCTCTGCAGAAGACGCCATGAAATATTGTGGTTGTTTCTCTGGGGGGGGGAAACAACAAGGAAAAAACCCCAAACCAACTCAACAAAGTTCATGTTTTAAGAGTTTAACTTTTATTTTTCCAATCAAATTTTCTCATTACATTCTTTTGTATTTTGCACTTCTCTTCCCTTTTCTTGTCTTAGGACAGTATATGCAGTATATGACCTCTGATAGGAGAATCACTGCACATGAAAATATGTCTCTTAAGCTAAATATATGTTGCAAGCAGAGAGTCTAAAAGAATCTAAATAAACCTGAGGCTCACTACCCTTTTTTTCTATTTTATTATTTTCAAACTCTGTGGGGACAATTACACTAGGCTATTTTGCTCTAGTTTTAGCCAACTGGCAAAAAAAGTTATCTAGAATTGAAACTGAGTGCAAAAAACCTATGCCTTACTACCTTCCCTACAGTGCTAGCTGATTGTAGCAGCACTCTGGTCCTTACACATAAAGCCTCCAAGTGCTTAAAATTAGGACATTGTATGTTAAAAATCCTTAAGCATAATCTTAGTTCTGTTGTTAACTAAAATATTGGTCTAGAAAAGCTGGAAATTCTTTCTGTTCACAAACTTTCCTACTCTGTAAAATCATCTTTAGAGTTTTAGTCAAACACTTTCAAATTCAGGTGAAAAGTGCTATTTTTACACATTATTTCTATGTATATAAACTGAAAATATCGATAAGCTAGTTCATTATATTGTATTGCCAGAAATTAATTGTACTTTAAAGAGAACAGGAAATCTACCTCCTGGAAGTAATTTGGTTTTATTTAATGTAAACAATGATTTATTCTGTAAGTTTGCAAACACACAAAACTCAAGGACATTATTCAGCAACATTTAAATACTTAGCAAGTTTCCACTCTTGCAGGATATTTCTTCAACAATTTTCAAGTTTTTAAGCCTTATTATCCCAAATTTACTTAAATTTCACAGGGCCTGCAATCATTAAAATTTTAGAAAACAAGAAGGCTATTATAATTGGAAAATGCCTTATTCTATTGAGATTATCACTCAAGTAAAAACCACTATTAGTGATCATTCACTAAGTAGACTACTACATTTTCAATCTCCTTATATAACTCCATTATTTAAGGGCACCATGGGAACTACCAGGCAGTAACTATCACTCTGTGATGACGAAGTACTGGACAATGATACTATACCACTCTTTCAATGGGTCGGGGGGGAACGGGCATAAAATATTGTTTTCAATGGTGTTTTTGCAATTTGAATTTGAAACAGTTTATAATTCAGCATAGGACAAAATGTTCTCTATTTTTATGATGATGATTATCAAGACAAATTCCAGAAGGAGTTCTAACAGTGTGTATTACCATCTTCCATTAACTCTAATTTTCTTTACAAAGGTTGCACCAAATTTCAACAGACTTGAATAGTTAAATTCAGTCCCAGGAAGAGCTTTGTCCAAAATCTTATTTCAGTCCTAACAGTAGTATCCTGAGATACCCATTCCAAAAGGAGGATAAAATTAAAAGTTAAGGATGTTCCAAATAGGCTATGAAAGAGAAATTTTCAACATTTAATTTAAGTGTAAATTAAGTTTTTACAACAACATCTAGTTAATTTTTGCATATCTAAAGTATTCTGTAAATTTTTCATGGAAAAAGGGAGGCTCAAGGGGGATCTAATTGACCCCTACACATGTTTGAAAGGGTGTTGTAGTGGGGTGGGGGACCAGCCTTTTTTCCCAGGTGGCAAGAGACAGGACAACAAGAAATGGCCTCAAATTACATGAGGTGAGATTGTAGAGATTAAGGGTGGTTAGTCATTGGAAGAGTTATTCAGGGAAATGGTGGAATTATCATCCCTGGAAGTCGTCAAAATGTGTATATGTGGTATTTGCGCAAGTCGGTTTGTGGTGAGCACAGCAGTTCTTGGTGAAAGGTTGCGCTTGATTAGGTTTAAAGTGTTTTCCAATCTTAATGATTCTATTCTCCTATGAATACAAGATATTTTCCCATTTCTTAGATTTTTAGAAAAACAACATAGTGTAAAAGAGATTGGTAATAAATGCATAAATTATTGTGTTGTCTAGTTCTTTCACAACTGGAAAAAGATTCAAATAAAGACTAGTATAAGAGCAGTAGGAATGCATTTTTTTAGGACTGCACTGCAATTTTCTTGCTATCTGTGTCCCCCTCACTTAAAAAAATGCCAAATACTATTATTCGCAAATATATGTTTGATCCATGTGCTTTAATTTTCACAGTATTCCAACAGACATTTCACAACCTTTTTCTATTCTTGCTGAATCAAAACCTTTGTCAATCTCCTCACATTTCTTCAAAAGATACAAAAAAAAGCCTGTTGAAGAAATCAGAAAGTTCCATTAAATTTTATAGTCCCATTTTCTTAATCTCCTGAATTATAACAAAACACAGGTGTACATATATCAAAGCCTAAAAACTCAAAAACATATGTAATTCAATTATTTTGTGGAGATTAGATTAATAACAACCTACATAAATCTTCTGGCAGATATCCCATACTTACATAAAATACCTCTCCCTTTCTTCTCACTATTAACCTTAATTGAAAACCCAGCTGGCTTTGTTGCCACAACATTGCAGTTTGGGATTCCCTAACACAGAAAAGAACCCATATTTACATGACAATACTATCAAAAGTTTTCTGTTAAAGAATTTTTTTTTTCTTGCTATGTTACTTTGTCAGCTCCTTTTGCTTATGTGCTGGAATGGCTATATCTGAACTTCCAAGGCAGATGGTCTTTAATTCCAGTGTTCATGATGCTCATATACACAGCTTGCAGTATGTTGTTATTTACCGGTGTGAAACCTCACTTTCCCTTAACTACTTGCCTTTAGAGGTAGTATCAGGTGTATAGAGCAAGCAGGAAAGAAGCTACAGTATGCTTAAATAGGTCCTGAGATTTCAATGGTAGTGTGGGATTTATTAAAGGATTTTCTATGTTATAGCAAATTTATAGTATTAGACTGAGTTAAAATTTTGTGTTTCTTCACTCTAGCCAATTATTGATGTTCAATTTCTGTGCATTTTGTTGTGTCATCCTTTCATTTTTCTTGCATACTGTTGTATTTGTATAAATTGTCTAATTTGCCAGGATTTTTGTAAATTCAAATCCTATCCTCTGGAGCATTTATGATCCTGCCCAGCTATCCATCAGCCACAGATTTTTAAAGCTTATGGTTTCTTCTCTTTTCTTTTAGACACTGAAAAACAGCATGGCCAAAACAGCCCCCTGTGGAACTCCCCAGCTGAAATGATTTATAATGATTCCTTGTTAACCTAAAGTAATTTTTTCAAACAGTTGGTGGTTATGTCTGATTCACATTTTGTCAGTCTGCTTAAAAGAATGTAATAGCACACACACCCTACATCCCTCTTAATGAAAATATAATTATATAATATTTCCCTTTTTTTTCTCATAATGGAAAAGATCATGCTTTAGCAGTTCATAAATAAATTTACTCTACAGAGTAAAAAACATTTAAAAATTCAGAAAAAGTAATTCTTTCATAATTAGCACCATTTATAAATAGTATGAATTTTCCTCAAGCTTCATTGACATAAACATTTGCTTTCAGCACCTTATTGGTAATTTTAAAGTCAAAGTTGCAGGTGGCTTGTCACTGGTTATACACTCCCTAATAAATGGTTATCTATAAAACACGTACTACGGGTTAAGAATGTATATACAGGTATCTGAATAAACATACTGTAAATATGTACTCCTTAACAACAATAGCTTCTTTATATGTCTATGACCAGCATTTGATTTTAAATAGAGGACAAAGCTAAGCACCTCTGTAGAGCTTCTATGTTATTTTCAAAGTAAGAATGGTTTATTTCAGCTTAGTCTAACATCTTTTATGTTTGACTCAGATCTTAATAACAATTTGAAATCAGAGAAGTCAAACATATTCTCACATAAAAGGGCTGAAATCCAACAGTACTTAGATAAAAAATTGATTTTTTTTTTTTCTCACGTTGTTGTATGGGTTTTCAAAGTTTCAGGTGTTCACAAGAAGTGATGGATACCCAGTTATGTTACCATCTTTGTAACATGAAGATAAAATTGAGATTATTAATTTATTAAAAAATGTTAATCAACAAGCATGCTAATTATCTTTACAGGGACTGCACATACATTTTGTTTTACGCATTCATAAACGTATTAAGTGAAACTGCCAAAGGGAGGTGTTTTATAAGTTTAAAATGTTTTGGATACAATTTTATGGGTTAACAAAATATTCACAAATTTAAAACCTGTAGCTGAGGAAGAACTTCTGACACGCCTTAATGGAAAAAATGAACACAACTATGTTGTGAACTGGAAGGGAGCTAACTCTTGCTACTAATAGGTACATGACACTTGCTAGCATGGACAGTTATTAGAGGTTGTTATTATACTGTCATCTAACACTTTTTAGAGAAAAGGCAGCTCCGGAAACAACAGAAATGTCTGTTTTCAGATAAAGGATTCAAATGGTACTAGCAACAATAAGTCATGTAACATCAGTTATTTATGAATCAGGATCTCTCTGTGCACTGAGTAATGAAGGTAATTAAATTATTGAAAATAAACCTATGCAATCCAAATATTTGTTCTAAGCCTTCAGTTTCCATGCTATTCAGTTCTTGAAGCTGTTCTTTAGAGATTCTACCACCCAATTACCATAAATTTTTAGCATTAACCCTGTGGTAGAATTTCCATTATGTAAAATATTAGTCATCAGAACTCAAATGTATTAATATTTTTTAAAGCAAATTTAAAACTTCATTGCCTTTGGACTGTTTTCACTTTTATTTAATATTTTAATTGCATTTTTCATCTGATATTTTTGCAGCCGTTGGTTTTAGCTTTTTCTACTGAATCAATTTGCACACAAAGCAGAAAAGAAAAGTAACATCAGCAAAAGTTAGTCAATCTTTTAACTAACCATATGAAAAGGCCACTCCCACATCCTTGACCCTTCAAATCTTGGAATATTCTTTTCAGTACAGTCCTATCACCTATACTTCCATTCATGGTTAATCTGTTTCCCAAGTGGTTGCAAAAATTATATAGTCAATGACTGTAAAGAATTTAACAGATCCTGGTTTATTCACATAATCTATGGTACACAGAGTATTAGAATAGCAAAATATCAAATCAGAGATGAACACCACCTTCCAAACATCCTCTGCAAATCTTAACCATTAAAAAGAAAATAAAATTACATGTTTATCAGAAGACATTAAAAAAAATAAAATTACATGTTTATCAGAAGACACACAACAAAAATTTGGGAAAATCAACAAATTAATTAGTCTCAGTTGATCCAAGGCACAAATCCATCCTGAATAAATAGTATAAATTTAGTGGTGGAACTTGTGAAGAACTGATATAAGACCTAATGGATTCCACAATTTATAATAAAATTTTATAATGCTATTTCATTCTAAAAACCAACAAACAAAAAAAACCAAAAAACCAAGTAAAATGCTGATCAAGTCTGTAAGAAAAAAAGCCCTGCAACCTAAAAATTTTTAGGAAAGTACTTAATTTACAGTTTCACAGGAGGAGGAAGTCATATGATAAGATGAATGAGGGCGAAGATGCTTAGCTTTTCAAATGTAGTAGTTCCCTTCATAATGTCTATTTATAAATGTTATATTAGGAGTGCTTATATCAACAACACAGTTTTGGTGTTTCACAGAGCCATGGGATATTTAGGCTTGGAAAGGACCTCTGGAAATCATCCAAACCCCCTGCCAAAGCCATCACACAAGAACACCTCTAGGTGGTTTTTTAATGTCTCCAGAGAGGGAGACACCAAACCTCCCTGGGCAACCTGTCCCACAAGGATTATTGAGTTCAACTCTTCAGTGAATTGCTTTTACAGGGATGACCTTGGCATTGTTAGCATCATGCCCTAATCAATTGACCTCATTTCATAGTGAGGTCTGTTCAGACTTGACAAGAGAGGACTGAGAGAGGACCTCATTAATGTGTGTAAATATCTAAAGGAGGGGGTGCAACAAGACAAGAGGCAATGGGTAGAACTGATGCATAGGAAGTTCCACCTGAACATCAGGCAGAACTTCTTTGCTGTGCAGGTGACTGAGCACTAGAACAGATTGCCCAGAGAGGCTGTGAAGTCTTTCTCACTGGAGATATTCAAGAACCATCTGGACACAATCCTGTGCAATGTGGTCTGAGATGACTCTGCTTGAGCAGGGACCAGATGATCCACTGTGGTCCCTTCCAACCTGTGATTGTCACCAGTTCTGTGATTCTGTGTTTCTGTGATTCTGTGACCTAGAGGGTCAGGATCCCCTCCCTTGATCTGCTGTCCACGCTCATTCTGATACACCCCAGGATACCATTGGCCCCTCTCGCTACAAGGGCACTGCCATCTTACGGTCAGCTTGTGATCCAACAAGATTCCCAGGTCCTTCTCTGCTGAGTGGCTCTCTAGTAGGTCAGTTCTGAACCTATACTGGTACTTGGAGTTATTCCTCCCCAGGTACAGGACCCTACACTTGTTCTTGTTGAACCTCGTAAGGTTCTTCTCCATGCAACTCTTCAGCCAATCCAGGTCCCATTGAATGGTAGTATAGCCTTCAGCTGGATCAGCCTCTTCCCCAAGTTTCATGCCATCAGCAAACTTGCTGAGGGTGCAATTGATCCCTTTGTCCATGTCATTGAGAAATGAGTTTATTATGGCTGGATCCAGTATTGTTCCCTGGAGAACACCAGTAACTACACCAGCCTGCAACTGGTTTCTACTCCATTGATCACAACTCTCAGAGCTCTGCCATTCAGCTACATTAGAACAGAATATTCAGGAATCTCCGTCACTTCCTCTGAGGCATAGTGCA
Source organism: Pardalotus punctatus (assembly GCA_013400915.1). Taxonomy (NCBI): domain Eukaryota; kingdom Metazoa; phylum Chordata; class Aves; order Passeriformes; family Pardalotidae; genus Pardalotus; species Pardalotus punctatus. The sequence continues at coordinate 65,579 of VZTX01000289.1, read as the reverse complement.
ATATAGCAAGATAACTCTGGCTAGTCCAATATGTAACAATGCAATTACGTCTTTTAATTGCTTTCAGTGAAAAAAAGAGAGAGCAAGAGAAATGTCACAATTAAAAAAAAAACAACACATTGTGAGAAACAGTATCCTTTTTAAGGAATTTAAATTAGTGTCACTGAAATCCAATCTTGCAAAACTATGGTTTAGCACAAATCATACACAATACAAAACCTTTCAAAGGACTCTATAACTCTCCTATGTTTTTTTATTGTTTAGGATAAGAAGACAAACTCGCAATAACAGTAGAAATCTGAGGACATGAGAAAAATCAGAACTAATTGCAGGTGTGCACATCACAAAGAGTTTCTCTTGAGACTGCAGAATAGACAAGATGCATTTATTTTATGATCCCTTTTATTGTGCCCTAGGTTGTATCAAGAAATGTTTTTTTTGTCCATTCCATTCATGGAGGTATGCTATTGAGTATGAAGATATATTTTGTAAAAATTTTTCTACTGCTAAGTCTGGAAAGATAGTTTTAACAGCTGGAAATTATATTAGAGTCAACACAATTTTATTTTTTCATACAAACTAGAAATATTAAAAATCAACATACCTGGCTTACATAATATTGACCAGTGGCAGGCAGTACTCCTAAAGCAGCTATTGAAAATATAAATGATTCTTTCTCAACTGATTTCCTCTTTATTTAGCTTAAATGTTTTTTGATTTTTATATTTTAATAAATGAGAAAATTTATTACATCACATCATAAAAGTAGTAGATCTGTAGATAAATGCTTTAGATGAATGAAATATGACGGTTAAAAGAAAAAGTAGAAGGGTTCAGAGCCAAGCAGTATAAAAGTAACTGCTACCCATTATTCACAACTGCCAACTTGACTTTTTTTCTTGATGTTCCAGTTAAACCAAGGATTCAGAACTCCAACTGGAAAGCAAAAATGCACTTCTAATACAAAGAGGCAAATGATTTGTCTTCTGAAAGTTTACTTTACGGAATGTGAATGTTGAAGGCTAGAATTCACTTCAAGTATCTAAGTATGTGAGAAAAAAAAATTTAAGATCTTGAAGTTAATGAAGAGACAGGGTAGGTCACAGACACTGGGCCTTGGGTCATATGAATGCGAAGTGTGGGAACCGGCTGTGGAACAGAAATGTTTGAAAGGAAACTGCAGTTCACCAGATGTGAGTATCCTGCTTAGGAAATTAAGGTCTGATCACATCTCTGGGCAATTAGTGCTGGTCTGTTCCCACAGCTGTACCCTCAACACTCTGAATCACCAAGTATTAGAAAGAAACAAAGCAATCAGTCTGTTGGTTTTCCAAGGAGAAAAATTCTACAGCTTCTTGAAGTTTTTTAACTAGAGGTAAATCACACTTACATGAAAAGCTTTTCCTCATATCTAGTCATTATTTCTTGTGTTATACTTTTTTTTTAAATACTACCATTAAGCAATATTGGGCAGAGCTAGGCTCTGTCTTCTCTGTTCCCTTCTGCTAGGTATCTGTACACACCAATAAGGGCCTTCCACAATGTTATTCCTTCCCAGAAGGAACAGACCCAGTTCTGCAGCTTCTTATGTCCAAGCTTGTGCTTGGGTCCACATATGTCTTTGGTGGACTCCTTGGAAGTCGACAGTAGGTCTGGCTTATGCACAGGAGCCTTAGGCTGGGTACAGCATTGAGGTCTCAGACAGCAGAGCAGGATTTTTCTCCAGATCTGCTGGCTGTAAACTTGGTAAAGCAGCCTGGGATGTGCTTGTGGTTTCATTGCTGCCTTGGGGTCCTGCTCCCTGAGGGCCACCCTGGCATCCCTGGAGTGTATTCTGCTGGTCCAAAGCAGTTGTTCCTGACCTGTGTCACTCCTATGCTTTATCCATCGCAGGGACTGAGTTTTACATTTGTTTTTGTTCAATACTTTCATTAACACTTTGGGAAATTATGAAATCAGTGCGTACTTTACATAGGACACTGTTCAGAAGGCATCACAGAACCCTGTAGTTTAAAAAAGACCCCTAAGTTCACTGAGTCCAACTGTTTACCCAGCACTGCCAAATCCACCATTAAACCAGCTCCCTATGAAACATATCTGCACATCTTAGATACCTCCAGGGATGGTGATTCCATCACTTCCCTGGGAAGCCATTTCAAATGCTTGACAAACCTTACCATGAAAACTTTTTTCCTGATAACCAGTCTAACCTTCTTTGATTCAGCTTGAGGCCATTTCCTCTTCTATCACTTGTTACTTGGGAGAAGAGACTGAACTCCATGTGGGTACAACTTTCTTTCACATAGTTACAGAGTGATAAGGTCTACCCTCAGCCTCCTTTTCTGCAAGCCAAACAATCCCAGCTCACTCAGCCCCTACCCACAGGACTTGTGCTCCACAGCCTTCTCCAGTTTCATTGTCCTCTGGACACACTCCTTCACCTCAATGACTTTCCTGGAGTGAGAATTGAATACAGGATTTGAGGTAGAGCCTCACACCAGCACCAAGCACCAAGGGAACATCACTGCTCCAGTCCTGCTGGCCACACGATTGTTGAGACAAGTTGGAATGCCACTGACCTTTTTGGCTGTTTGGCCACCTGCGTACTCTCTGGCTCAGGTTCAGCTGCTGTCACCAGCACCCCCAGGTCCTTTTCCTGTGGGCAGCTTTCAGGACACACTACCCCAGCCTGTGGCACTGCCTGGGGTTGTTGTGACCCAAGGGCAGGACCTGATGTGTCACAGAGTTGCACCTCACACCACTGTCCTTGGCCTCTCGATCCAGCCCATCCAGACCCTTCTGCAGAGCCTTTCTACCCTCCAGCAGATCAAAACCCCCACCCAGCATAGTGTCACCTACAAACCGATTGAGGTTACACTGGATTTCCTCATCCAGATCCCCAATAAAAGATATTAAACAGCACTGGCCATGATATCCAACCACCTTTTCTAAATAGCATCCATTATAGCACATAACAGTACTTTATGGATTGTTACATTTCACTAAAATTTACCAACTATCCAACAATAAGTGATGCTTCTTGGTTTTATGTCATTCATGTAATTTACCAACTTTCCACTTTACTAAACCTTGATTGAAACCTTGAACATTTTCTTTTATTGTTTTTAGACCTAACAGCATTTAATATTAAAGTTTTGTCAAGAAGTAAAGAAAAATGATCCTCATTCTGCATAAAATGATTATGCAGGACTTCAGCTTTTCTGTGGTTCCTGAGTGCAGGCATTCTGATTTAAACATTTGTAGACATTTTACCAGCCTGGACTTTAGAATTTGAAATTTAGATACAAGCTTTATCCCAGATAATTTGTTCAAAGAGAATGTGAATCCTAAAGCAAGTAGTTGTCTCAAAATGCATTCTGTAGCATTATACCATAAGTATAGATTATCATATAATGGAAAATAGATTTATTTAAAAAGTACCACATATGATCTTTCTTTATACATATTCATACAGAGAACAACTGACAGAACAAGTGGCAAATGTTGTGCTTCCATCCTTTATGTCAAAACACACATAGAAATCAGTGAAATAAATATGTCTACACTTCACTTACATGGTTTAGTAATACCTCAATCTGAACTAGAAACCAACAGATGTCTGATAAGTATTTCCCACTATCAATCCACAAGTTCTATTGTACCTGTCAAGGGAGTAGATGATAAGAAACCTTTTATTTGTGTGTGAGTGAGGGTGGGTGGTGACAAGAAAGAGAAAGGGAGAGAGGGTCATTAAAACACAGTATAACATAACCATTCACTGGAGGCTGAGACAGCAAATTTTCCCTCAGAACCCCACCAGTAAGAAATGCTAGATCATTCCAAGGCCACAAATGAAAGAAGGAATTCAGAGTTCCTGGGTGCAAGGAGAAGACCAGGCTACGTTGGAATTCTTTCTAGAAATTGTGTATGTATCTCTTTGCATCCCAGAAATCTTCTAACTCTCTTGGAATGCATTTAGGAAAAATTCCTGAAAAGATGGTTCATGATGTTTAACTTGCACTCCTCATACACATTTTGTGCCAACTTTGTAGTTACTTACTGTAGAGATTACATTGAAGAAAGAAAGCTTCTAATGTAAACAGCAGTGCTCTAAATCTGATTCTGCTGCTTCTGATGCACTGAGTTATCTGATAGTATTTCTTAAAACTTGTATGTATCCTACATTAAGTTCCTGAGGGATTTGCTCTAACGTGGAAAACAAAAAAAAGGTGTGAGTTTTTTCATCAGTGAAGTAAAATATTTAAATGTCAATGGGGGATAAGGATGCTAAAATCTGACCAAGCCTGGAGTTAGCAGTATGTTCTATTTTGAAATGAACACATTTGTTTTTAATTACAAAAATACTTTTATTTCTTTGCTGAAGTGCTTCAATTCATTTACTATGTGATAATTCTGATAAGAGAGGCAGTATGGTCCTGTGATTACAGAACAGGAGAGTTGTTCATTCAAATAATTCCAATCATGATTCGTCTTTCAGTCTCATTGTTAAACTGGGATTAATGTGTGTTCTATCACTTCAAAGATAAAGAGTTGTGAAATGCTTTATCTTTATAAGTATTGCAACTATTACGACTGTATTTTATTAAAGCAGAGATATATTTTTTCTTCCAAGTTCTCTTCATAAGCAGAAGAATAAAAAAAATGGAGACTCCTTAAAGAATACTTTTAAATATTTCTGTTGCTCTGGGCTTTGTAAAGAAAGCACTTAATAAACAGGTGTATCTGTCTATTCATAACATTTTCAGATGGGATAAGGAGACCACACAGTCTGACACAGATTACAATTTTGAGACGACAAGCAGCACAGCCCTAAGAAAGGAGAGACAACCTTAGAGGTAACCATAAGATGAGGTTATAGAGCCTGCCTGCTTTATTTCTACAGCTGTTTATTAATCTACTGTAACATTTTTGTGTCACAAACAGACTCAGTCACACAAATTTAGGTCACTTTATGTCTTCTTAATTAAGAGATAGGCCAGTAAAAATAAAGTAAAATGACTGAATAACATGTAGAATATTGCAAGTGGATGAGTCGTCATTACCTCCAGAGACAAAGGCTTCTAAGAATACTTAAGATCTTAAGTGAATCAAATTCAAGGGGAAAAAAAAAAAAAAAGAAAATAAAATATGTAGATTATGCACACAATGCTATACCATCATGCAGGTCAACAAGTTTCTGAAAATATGAACATTTGGCTTCACACAAATGGTACTTGTGCAAGTGAAAATGAAAGTAGTTTTCTTGTTCTATTTTCATCTAATTGAGTTTCAAAACCTACTACTTTGTTGTTTTTGGTTTTTTTTTGTTATTGTAGCATTCATTATTTTTACAATAGTGAGGTGTTTCTCCTGAGTTCACTGTTCAATGCTTCCTTCATTCAACCTGGTTTTGGACATTTTAATTATATACCTGTAGGCTTGCCTATGTTGATTTTAAATGCCAAATTAATAGATCTGATCTTCAGATACAAAGATTCATCATTTTTTCTGCAACTGACAGGGGTTTCATGAAGATGTTCTGATTTATTAGTTCTACTATAATTTCCTCAGTAATTTCCACAATGTGGAAGGTTGTAGACAGTCACCTCATTTTAAAAGCTCTATCCAAGTTTCTCTTACTATGGAAGATTTCAGCTGATCCTTTCTCAAAATCTTAACCTATTTGGCAAATAAGAGTTTGGTTTAAGGCTTTCATTAAATGAAGGGATTTTGGTGATGTAATTTTTGGGTGATATAATTTTAATATATAGTTTGTGTATCACATGTTTAGATTTTTACATGGTCTTTGCCTGGTTTTTGTGTTTGCTTTCTTTTTTCTTCTACCTATTGTGGAGCTGTTGTAGTGAGATTTCATTGGAGCTTGTGCAACCTCAGTGTATCTCTTCCACTTTTCTAGTTTCCAGAGTAACTTGTTTGGGTTTTCAATTTTCTTTTTAAAAACCTTCATTTCTAAGGCAATTAAGGCAATTTTGAAAATTAATCTATGCTAAAATGCAAAGTGATTGAAAAGAGAAGCTGTAATACAACATTTTACTCCTTCTCAGGTCTTCTGTATTCCCCTTCCTAATGATGTTCCAGCCTAGACTTCATTTCCTATCCATTTAAATGTTGTGCATCAGTATTTTTTAAGTATTTGAAAAAAACTGCTGAAGTTTAGTTTTAAGACCTAACAGCTGTGAAGTGAACTCCAGAAAAGCTGAGCATGTTTCCAAGGAAATTACTGTCAACGAATTTAAACCCATCTGATATCAGAATCACATACATATGGATCAGCAATTATAACTCATCCATTAAAACTGTAGGTATATGTAGAAGCAGTATCAGACATAAAAGTCATGGCATGAAAGCACTTCTGTGAGGAACATGGAGAATTTTCTGCTTCATAATGTTATGTATATATATATCCTGTGCTTTATTTTAACTTATCTTAGGCACTAGATACACGGAGTTATAATACTTTTAATGTATCTTTAGTATGTAGAACAACACAGTTCCTTTTTTGTGTGTGTATTTCACATGCAGGGCAGTATTAGAAAAATTAATACAACATTAAACAATAAATTTGCTCTCAAAGATTTCTGTAACTCTCCTTTTGGTTGTGAGGTTTAAAAACACCAAGTGCAAGGTGCTGCACCTGGGTCAGGGCAATCCCTGGTACCAATAGAAGCTGGGAGACGAGTAGCTCAAGAAGGTCTTATGGGTACCTGTTGATGAGAAGCTAAACATGACCCAGCAATGCACACTTGCAGCTTAGAAAGTAAATCATATCCTGAGTTGCATCAAAACAGAATAGTGGAGTGAGAACATGTGAGAGGAACAATGCTGCAGACACCGAGGTCAGAGGAGAAAGACAGGGAGGAAGTGCTTCAAGTGCTGGACCTGAAATTCCCCTGCAGCCCCTGGTGCAGACTATGGTGAGGCAGCCATGCCCCTGCAGCACATGTAGGACCACAGGGGTGCAGAGATCCACCTGCAGTCCATGGAGGAGACCCACACTGGAGCAAGTGGATGCCTGAAAGAGATGTGAGTTCATGGGAAGCCTGCACTGGAGCAGGGTCCTTGTAGGGACCTGCAGACCTATGGAGAGATGAGCCCATGCTGGAGCAGGTGTTCTGGTAGGAATTGTGACCCTGTTGGGGATGCACACTGGAGCAGACTGTGCCTGAAGGACTGCAGCCTGGGATAAAATGATGCATATTGGAGCAGTTTCTGGAGAACTGTTCCCTGTGGAAAGGACTCACATTGAAGACGTTTGTGGAGAACTGTCTCCCATGGGAAGGACACCATGCTGGAGCAGAGGAAGAACCCCTCTCCCTGAGCAGTGGCAGAAACAGTGTGTGATGAACTGATTGTAACTCCTTCACTGTCTCCCTGAGCTGGAGGAGGGAGAGTGAGAAGAGCCTGGGAAGAAGTAAGCAGGGAGGAGAAGGTGTTTTTCATATTTATTTTACTTCTTATTCTCCTGCTCTGATTTTGTTAAATTCAATTTATGAAATTCATTTAATATCCCCCAGTTGAGTCTGGTTTGCCTGTGACAGTAATTGGTCTGTGACCTCTCCTGATTCTTATGTCAATACATGAGCCTTTTGTTATATTTTCTCTCCCTGTCCAGTTGCAAAGGGAAGTGATAGAGCAGATTTGGTGGGTGCCTACCTCCAGCCACAGTCAACCCACTACACTCACTCTGCTTCCTGCTGTCTCACACCCTTGTTCCTAATGATTCTCTCCAGTTTCACAATTCCTTACTCAGGCCCAGAGAGGTAGCATTACTCCTGAAGATGATGTCAAGTACAAGTTCGTAGGTACTTTATGAATACAAAACTGTGGCTAGTAATTAGATTATGTTTTCAAGTAAAAACTACATGTAGGTTGGAATTCACCTAAAAAGTATCACATTCTCTCCCTCTCCTACCTCCTTGGTCTGATTTAGGAAGGAGAGCCTGAGGCATGGTATTTCCATGTTTTCCTCATGTACCTGTTTACTGTGATCTCTTTCACAACGTGAAAGAGTTCTTAAGAGTTCAACCAGCTTCTCTCATTGTTTCATGACATCCAATGCTTATATCATATGAAAGAGATAAACCCCCAAATGTGATAACGAAAAGCTAGTGGAACTCAGAACCATGGGTGTGGCACTAGAGTGTGTTTTCAGTAGTGAAAAATTTTTCAAATAGAATACTATTTTGATATGAAATTTTAAAATTATGATAAATAATTACTCTGCCTATGTTTTTCTTCTATCTAGTATTTTATAAAAATAGTGCTCATTTTTAATGCATTACTTTAGGATTTCCTCATATTTCTTCAAATTTCTATACACTCTGTTTATATGAGGCACAATACAAAAAAGTGGTTTGATTTTTTTTCCTGAAGGGAGTCAAACGTTATAGTTAATACACAGGAATGGTTGCTCTTCTCACCCCATCACAGCCATCCCATATATCATCAGTGACTTTTGGCACATTTTTCTTGAAACGGAAAAATGCATGGTGTATGATTGATTTCCAATTCTTTCAGATGGTACAGTGACAAATAAGAAGCTGGAGCAATTTAGTCTGAGGTGTCTGTTAAATATCACAGGATCTAACTTGTTAAAGAATCAGCCCATTCCCACCCATCTAATACCTAAATTTATCTTCACACAGTGTTTGCATGAAAGCAAACAACATGACAGAAATATGCATTAGCAATGACTAAATGAAAAATCTTTGCACTTTTAGTATTACAGCAAAACAACTTTGTGTTGGAATTTTCATTATTTTTCACATACTGCATTCTTTACATTTGATAAAGCAGAACTTGCTTGAAATTTTCAAGTAGACCTTGCTGGGAAGATTATGGTACAATAAAATAATTATTTGTTGTTTTCAAGGTTTCCTTATGTCTTCTCATTTCTTAAGACACTGTGAATAACAGCTTTTTAATTAATAATTATTTCACTGTTTGTAAGTAAACTTGAAACAGTATTTTGTACAATAAAACGTATGCAAGATCTCTTCTCCAGGCTGAACAGACCAAGAGACCTCAGCTGCTTCTCACATAGCTTCTTCTCAAGGTTCTGTACCATCTTCACTACCTGTCTTTGGATGCTCTCCAATAGTTTAATACCTTTCTTATATTGCGGTGACCAAAACTGCACACAATACTCAAGGTGAGGCCTCATCAATGCAGAGTAATTGTTTACCTCGACTTAAGTAAAGCATTTGACACCATTTCCCACAGCATTCTCCTGGAGAAACAGACTGTTCATGGCTTGGAAAGGCATGATGTTTTACTGGGTAAAACACTGGCTGGTGGGCAAGGAATGGTGGCTAATGGAGTTGCAACCATCTGGTAGTTGGCCACAAGTGCTGTACCCCAGGGTTCGGTACTGGTGTCAACCACGTTTAATGACTTTATCAATGACTGTCTCGGTTTTAGAGACAAAGTTTTCAGGAGGAGGTGTTCCAGGATGGGGTATGTCCTCCTGAAAGGAAGAAAGGGTTTCCTCTCTTCCCTCCGCAATAAAACAAATTAACTGCAGCAGGTGAAAGTGACAAAAAAAACCCCTGAACTATTTATTAACATAAAGAACTAAACTATTTGTTAACACAAAGTACAACCGGGAAAAGCAAAGAGGGGAAAAAGGAAAAGGGTGCCTCTAAGGAGCTGATACCAGGTTTCCCAAGATGGCACCAGAGCCACCCTGCAGGCCAACCGGGGCCACTCCGTGGGCTTCTCGGGCTGGAGAAGAGGGAAGGGAGACAGGGAGACCGGGGGGAGAAAACACACAAACAAACAGAACCCTTTTTCCAAGCCCTCAAGGAAGAGCAGGGCAGAAAGCAGCGCCGCAGTCTCTTTGTCCCCTGTCTCTCCCGGGCCCTTGGACCGAGCCGTTTTTTCTGACTCCTGCAGGTGCCGGTTCCCTTGAACCGACCCTGGCTCCAGCCCTGCCCCGGGTTCATCTGAAAGGCACAGTAGCCCTGGGCATTAAGCAAACAGTTAAGGAATAAAGTGGCTTCGTAATGTCACTGCAGGACATAAGGGGTGGGGACAATGATGCGGACGAAGGCATCAAGTTTCGTCTCTGTCAGTTTGAACATGACATCAAACTGTCTGGAAGTGACGATTTGTTGGAAGGTGAAAAGGCTCTGCAGAGGGATCTGAATAGGTTGGGTCAATCGGCCAAGGCCAATTCTTGTGCCAGGGGAGGCTTAGACTGAGCTATATGAATCATTTTTTTCACAAGAGGGTGGTCAAACACTGGAACAGGCTTCTGAGAGTGCTGGCCAATGCCCTGAGCTTGTCAATATTTAAGAGGTTTTTGGAGAACGCCCTTAGTAATGTGCTTTAACTTCTACAAAGCCCTGAACTGGTCAAGTATATGGATTAAATGATAACAATAAATCCCTTACAACTGGAACTGAAATTTTCTATTCTTTCTATTCTATTCTATTCTATTCTATTCTATTCTATTCTATTCTATTCTATTCTATTCTAGTGAGAAAGCTGAACTTCTCATTTTTTATTTGCTAGGCATCTTCAGAAAATACTTTATGCTTCTTGACACTGTTGCTGGAACATTCTAGGCTATATTTTTCATCTTTTGCTGTGATGCAGGTATTAGACTGCCATTCAGTGACCACTGTTGCACATTTGGTCTCATAGTACCTAACCCATTCTGGATTTGGTATCCAGAGTTCTTCTAATATTTTGGTTTTGAGGTTTTGTTTATGGCTCACTTGTTTATGCCTCACACTTTTATGATGTCTCCTGATTCAACTACCAATTGTTTATTTTCTTGTGCAGAAAATTACAAATGTTTGTTCTCCATACTCACATTTTTAATTTTTGGACAAATTTATTGAACACTTCAAAACAAAGAGCGGAAGTCTGTTAAAATAGGGTGATTCTACTTCGTGTGCTTATTATTCCCTTAGTTTAATTTAAATATTTAATGACCTAAGACATTAACATTATCATCATCTGTAATGTGAAAAAGTACTTTCTTGTTTTCATGTGAAATTTTGTGTCTTTTTAATTTTGATTATTGCCTCTTGACCTGTCACTAGGCAACACTTACAGGAGTGTGTTTCACTTTTCTCAGCCCCTTATTGATGTGTGGTGAGATTTGCCTGAGTCTTGACTTCTCAAGGCTAAACATTCCAAGCTTTCTCAGTCTCTCTTCATATGTCATGTACTCCAGTATCTTTTGTCCCTTCACTGGACTTTTTCCAGTACATCCTGGAGAGCCCAATATAGGACAACGTACTTAGATGTGTCTTTCCAAGGCTGAGAGAACAGTAAGGATCATCTCCCTTGAGCTGTAGGCAATGCTCTTTCTAATGCAACACGAGAGCTCTACTTTTCCCTCAGGAACAGGTTTCTGGGTCTTTTTCATCGTAGTATTCACCAGAGCCCTCATGTCCTTCTCCACAGAGCTGCTAACCAGCCCATCAGCCCCTGACCTGTACTGGTACTGGAGTCACTGCTCCCCAGGGGCAGGGTTTGACATTTACCTTAGCTGAACTTTAAAAGTTACTCATGGTCTGTATCTCCAGTCTGTCCAGGTGCCTATGAATGACACATACACCTGGTTTATCAGCCACTCCTCCCATTTTGGTATCTCTGCAAACTTGATGAAATTACATTCTGCCCCACAGAACATGTCATTAATTAAGATCTTAAACATCAATCTTTTTGGCAAAAGGAGTGGGAAACAAAAGTGGTGGGCAGTCTGAGTAGAGTATTTTAAGATTAATGTGTTTATTTTGTGTTTTACTTAGAATAATAACTTTACTGTAAATTCAGGATGCTTAATTATCTGATGATGTGTATGCAAAAATTCTCATCCCTCAAACTGTACTATTCTATTCTGATGGCTAATATATTAATTAATATATTTGTTATGTAGTATGAATGAATATACTACTGAAAGAAACTCTCAAATAGAAATATATTCTTAAAAAAACCATGTAGTCTCATGGAAAAATATGGAAAAGCTAAAGGCAAGATGATAAATACAGCATTTTATGACTCAAACAGAAAACAAACAGACCAAGCAATTATATCCCAGTAATGGCATCTTTTTAGGTTGTAGAAATTACTATTGTATAGCAGAAACAAGAACATTTTGTAAAGCTAAACATAGAATAAGCCAAGAAATACTTACAAACCTGAAGACTGGTAAGCAAACTTTGCACTCTTTACTAAGTTGAAAACCATGAATTTAAAATAATTCGTCCTTTAAGTTATTAAATGTACAAACACTATTTTTTCCCTCTCTCCATATTTCTGGGGTGAAAAAAAGATCAGAATTGTCCAAAAGCACAAATGCTTGTTCTGGCAGTATTTCCAAGCAAGATGATAGCAGGGGTGCTGTGACTTTTACAAGTGAATTTTTTGGTTTTTTTTTCATGTGAAATTGCCTTTCTTATTTTGCCAGCTAAGTCTTCTCATTAGACAAAGAAAATTAGGTTAAATTTTACCCATCATCCAAAATCATGCAACATTTTGGTCATGGGCTGAGATTCCTCTGTTGTGGGTATTGGCTTGTTTACGCAATTTATTTATATCACTATATTAATAGTAAATATTATTAACTATGGCAGGCTTTTTATCCTACTAAAAGTAAGAGAAAATTTGTTTCTGCTCTATTATTGTAATAAGGAAGCAATATAATCACACTGTCTATCTTTAATTTATCATAGTAACACCACCACAAGAAGTACATGTATCCTTAACACATAAATGCAGTCTTCTAATATAGGGAAATTAGAACTATTTTCTCTCCAATGGCTCTGTCAGAACCTGAACCCAGGCCCCTGGGAATGTGGCAGAGCCTATGCCAACCATCTTTTATATATGTGATCTGAAGGAAGGGGAAGGAAAAGAGCATCTCTTAAAAAAAGATTTGGAAGCTGTCATTCTGAATGATGAATCAAAATACTTTTAGGAGAGAAGTATCTCTCCCACCATCAGCTTGACAGTTATGCTGAAACAAATCTAGCCCAATATTAATCTTTAATGTGTAACTCCGACATGAAATTCCCCTCTCAATAATTTCAATGGAAATTGGTAAGTCCAAAAACAACAGGTTTAGGGCTTTTTTGGGTCACCAGGTCTCCCACATTTTCCTGCTTACATGTGCTGGACTACACTTGTATTCCTGTTTTAATTTGAGGAGGCACACTATGATTTGAGAAAATGACATCTCATTAAAAATAAGAAATACTTCACTCCTCAGTAGTCTGATAATTTCTCTGTCATTTCACAGCTCTTCCTCTGAGCTCTATATGCTGATTATGCTGTTCCAAAATGACTGTCAACAGGGGAAAAGAGTAAGTATTTTGGGATTTGAGCTACCAGGCTTTCTGTTTGAACTTAAATCTGTTGGCAAGGCAACTCAAGGAAAGTTGGAAATTATTTTTTTAAAGAAAACAAGAATGATAAGATGGTGGCATATATTTTAATCACATTCATTTCTTCGTGGCACATTGAAAAGGCAAAAGTAGTCTCGGCTATAATAGCCTTCCTCATGCTGCAAAACAGCAAACTTGTACAATTTGAATGTTGCCATAATTCTTTTTCAGCCTTTCCAGCTGTGAGAAGCAGCTTCCCTTAGTCCTTGGCCTGGAGGTCTGTGAACAGCAATATTTAAACTGTTGGCCAATTGGTCCATGAGGATGAAATTCCCTTGAAAATGGGGAGCATCTTCTCCTTGTCTTTGTGTTACACGTTAACTCAAGATTCTTTATTTTTTTTTTTGTTGCTTGTAAACACACTCACCTCATAATTAATCTAGCTCACTGTCAACTGGTAAATCACAGACATGCTGCTGGTTTGCTCTGCACACATCTCAGTTTCTATCTCAAAACCACAAATTGCTAATTTGGTATGAATAAATAATATTTTTCAGCTAAAAAGCTGAAGGGGATTTTTTATATTTTATTATTTCTTATGTTTAGAGATGCAACCTTTTTTTCCATCCCTATTTTCTCTTTCATTCTTAGCACTTCTTATTCCATTCCTGCTTTTGCTCAAGAAACACAATACAGATGGTTAGACTAAATGCGTCCCCTCTTTTTCATGGAGTACACAAAATTTAGGAAAAATAAGAAAGAAAATTTTGCTATTCATTCCTGCATATATTATCCCAAATACTGATAGTTTCCACATCCCTGAAGGAAATGGCTTTTGCAAGAGGCTGAAAATAGTGAAATTGTCTCTGTAAAGATTGCTGTAAACTCATAAACACCTTGGAGATTAAAATAACATCATTGAATTACACAAAGAAGCTGAAGGGGAATAAATAAAGGACACAGGCCATCATCTTGGAAGTAAATCTGATATCTGATAATGGGAAAGGAAATTACTTATGACATCCACATTTGAGATTATCTCATTCTGACCACTGTCAAGGCGAAAAGACTGAAGAATAATATGTATTAGCACCAGTAGTAAGAAACAAAAAGGCGGGTAGGGAAAAAAGCCAAAAACAATGCTTTTTCCTTTACTAGGAAGTACTCTCCTGGAAGTTTGACTTCTTGCTTAGAGCTATTTCTAATATTTGTGCCATTGTCATGACTTTCTAACTTTTCTCACCAAATTTAACTAAAAAGATCCTCCTACTAGGAGTAAGATGAAAAAATTTGGAAATATGATAGGTAAGTGTCACTGACATAATTAATAAAAATGAAGGATTTTCTTAATTTAATTTCACTGATCAGTTAAGACAGAAATATAAACTACATCTATATATCTTCATGTTTCATTAAGTTTAGATTATGGAACAATATGCCAGTCTGCCTGTTATGCTGTGGATAAGGGGAGAACATTGAATATTTTATGCTTTAATTTTTCAAAATGTTTGTTGTTATCTCCCATAATATCCATATAGCTACATTGGGAAAATATAGATTAGAAGGGGAAATAAGGGTGGTTGGAAAATTCACAGGCCAAAATCATTGTGATGAACCCAGCTTAGTAGTGTTGTACATGAAGGTTTGATTCTAAAAGCAGATACTGCTTAATGTCTTCATCAGTTACATGAATCTCAGAATAATAGTGCACTTTCAGCAAGTTCAAGATGGCAGAGTGCAGTGAGCAGTCAGTACATGGACATATTCACACTAATCAGAAGCAGAGAAAAGGCCAGAGAAGAAAGGAGAGAGAAGCTTTGTGATTCTCATCAAAACTGAACACAAAATCTGGACCCTGGGCTGGACCAATACCTGTGGCAGAATTCAGACTGTCTGTTTCTTCCAGTGTTGCTGCCTTTAGCTGAAAGTATAAAAGAGAATATAACTTGTGACTCAAATTCCCTTACAAACATTCCAAAGCTGTGGTGCTCTTTTTGACCACCCTCAGACTATGGGCAGCCACTTCACTGCCCCCTACAAGGAAGACCAGTCATATGAAGTAGTCTGAGGCCCACACCTGACTTGTAAATTTCCTGGTGGTGTCCTTAGCCCAGGCCCCAGGAAGGAGCATACCTCCCTGTTGGTTTTGACTGACTGGAGGTGAATGAATTCCTTTTTTTTTTTTTGCTTGTATATGCAATTTTTTCTTTGCCTATTAAGTTGTCTTTACCTCAATCCACAGGCTTTCTCACTTTTACCCTTTCAATTGTCTTTATCCCACAGTGGGTGAGTGAGCGAGTGGCTGTGTGGGGTTTTGCTGCCAACTGCACCTAATCCTCAGCATCATATAAGTTTTTGATGGTTCTATGATCAACAAAGCTCCTGCACTTTTAAAGTCCGTATCATTTTATGAAATGAAAGATTTTTAAAAATATTGCAAGTGGTTTTGATTTTTCTTTTATTTAGAACAAAAAAAAAATTTAATGTAATTCACAGACTTTTAAAATTCTGAACCATAATTTTTCTCTCCTAGTCTACCCTTTCACATTTGGAAACTTGTGTACATTTCTAATGCTCTGTTAAATTTTCTGCTCTAAAAAGTTTCCCAGCAGACTAATTTTCAATTTTGTGAAATGTGCCCAATACTTCAAATAAATTGTAGTTTTCATATATTACCATTAAGTTCCTTCTCAGATATTCATAGGATAATTCAGGCTGATGGGCACCTGGAGAGGTCACCAGCCCCAGCCTGTGCTCCTGCTTAGAGTAGGCTCAGATTTGAGGTCAGATTAGATTTTTCAAGGCTTCACCCAAGCAAGGCAGTAAACTCTCCAAGCAAGAGATGGCCCAAACTCCGTGAGTCTTGGCTCCGTGGCTGGGCTCTCCACATAGGAAAAAGACTTCTGCTTATCTCCCTGCAGATATGTTTCAGCCTGTACTACTGCCTCTTCCTCTCTCACTATGCCCCACTGTGAAGAGTTCACCTACAATTCCTCCATTCTTCCTGTTGGTGCTGGGGTTGTTGCTGGGTTTACCCAAAGCCTTCCCTTCTCCCAGCAGAACCCATTGCAGCACTGCAACCTTTCCTCACAGAGAAATGGTCTGAGGCCCTCCTTGATGGCTTCTGCTAATTCAATTCTTGTTCATCTTGGCCCAGAACTGGACACCACATCTAGATGTGATGCAGCAAGTGCTGGTTTTAGGGCTTGGCCTGTGTCTTAGCTGAAGTTCACAAGTTTCACTCATGTCCCCTCACTTCTAGCTACCCAGAAACACAGAAGGCAGCCTGGCCTTTGA
This sequence comes from Pardalotus punctatus, assembly GCA_013400915.1. Lineage (NCBI taxonomy): Eukaryota > Metazoa > Chordata > Aves > Passeriformes > Pardalotidae > Pardalotus > Pardalotus punctatus. Next base: position 48,921 of record VZTX01000289.1, on the reverse strand, counting down.
GAATGTTTTCCCCTTACTGTCATCAGCAAATTTCAGAAGGGTGCTCTGTGCTCTCTCCTCCAGGTCATGGAGAGAGGTGCTCTGTAAGGAAAGCCCTGGAACCGACCCTGCAGTATAGCACTGGTTCCCAGCCTCCAGGTAGACTACAGCCCAGTTCAACATGATCCTGAGAGCCCTACCATCCAACTGCTTATTTACTAGTACTTTTTACATCCCACCTCTGATCTCAATGTGAATACAACAGGAGCATTTCAGGAGAGAGTGTCATAAACCTTGCTACATTCAAGATAAATGTCATCTATGCCCACAGATCCTGTAATTTTATCACTGGGGCAGTCAGGTAAAAATCCACGCTGACTTCTTCCAATCACTTCCTTCCTGAGCCTTGAAATGTGATCCCACAGGATTCACTCTGTGCTTCTTGGCACCAAAGTGAAGCCAGCTCATGTCTGTAGTTTCTGCATTTGTTTTTGAAATTCATAGATGCACGCAACATTTTCTTTCCTGCAATGGTTGAAGATTTCCCCCAGTCTCCCCTTGACCTGGGAACAAGCTTTTTTATGGTAATTTCAAGAAAGCTTTGATCTCCTAGTTGTGCTGATGAATGGTCTGGAACACAGTCCTGCCACAGGATCATGCTTGGTGGCCTATCCTCCGTCCCTGAAACATTTCTCTCAGCCTATTTTTTGTAAATCCAATAGATGAGCTTTACACACCAAAGCTGTCCTTCACATAATACAGTATTGATACAGTGTTTCAGCTGCCCTTGGAGCTCTACTCAGTCTTGTTTGCTTCCCAGGCATTTGTGTACCTGCATTTGAGAGAAATGTCTCTTTGTCCTGTTTTCTCACTCCTAAGGTCTCCCTTATTCCTGTCATCATGGAGAAGGATGCATCTATCTTCTCCATGCAACCCATCTGGATCTTCCCCCTGGACTGTGGGTTATAGTCTTCCTTCCTGCTTTAAAGTACTAGTTTAAAGTAGTTTTAATCCATTCAGCCAGTACCTTGATAATTTTGCTTGTAACACCTTTTATGAGGTGTACCCCATCTTCACAGCAGGAACTGCCTGTTGGAAATACAGCTCCTTGTCTCTACATGAAATGAAGTCATGATGTATGCACTACAGAGTCAATGCTGTCTACCTAAAGCACCTCCACTGTGAAATCTAGCTGGCTCTGTCTGGATACTTCTTAAGCAGTAATTATTTCTGGTTGCTGCTAAAAGAAATCCTGTGAAGTTCAGAGGTAATGAAAGTGACTCACAGAACAGACTGTGCACTAGCTGTTACTAGTAAATTTTCAGATAGACTGAAGGATGACCAAAAACTTGTCTAATCTCTTCTGCATACAACAATATTCAGTGTTCAAAATATCAGAAGTTGAAACATTTCACAAAGAAATAGGAACCTTGCCTTTACATTTCCTCTTTATTATTAGAAACAGTAACTTCTTTTTTCCATCAAAATTGTTTTTACTGGAGGAAACGGCTGTAGGAAGGAATTGTTTTTAGTAAATTATTACCTTAAAGCTGATGGCAAATATTTTGAAAAAGAAACCATGTATATTTTCCCCTGAAAGTTACATGGTATTTTTTCACTTTTATAACATTGCTTTATGAAATGCTTTAAGTAATTGTCTGAAATTACAAATAATTAAAACAAATAAACCAAAACAAGTATAATTAAACAAAGTAAAATTAACCTGTTTTGGGGGAAAAGATAACTGTAAAACTAGTCCTTTGGAATGGGAAAAAGATTGCCTACCAAACACATTATAGAGTTTAACAACTGATTACCTGGTACACTTTTAATTTCTGTATTGACAGTCACCACAAATACAATTAGTTTTGCATTTTGCCTGCAGTGATAGTAACAAAAACTACACCTGAATGTCCTTTTTCTATAACACAAAAGTATACTTTATATTTTCAATTACCTTTTGTAACTTTGAAGCCAGAGGGTTTTTCTTTTATAAGCATAGAGAAAAAGAAAGTAACCCATTGTGAGAAGCAGAGATTTTTAAGTTTGTTAGTAGAACATGATGTACTACCCTACTGTACCTGATATAAATATAGGATGAAGCACTGAAACACTCTCTTTGGAATGCTTCTATTGTCATATATTCTTAACTTGCCTGCTTTGTACACACAAACAGATATATCTATATCATCTATATCTATAAAGATAAATCTATATATCTACCTACATACATATATAATATAAAGAAAACATGTTCTTGATTGTTGTGTAGTTTAGTAATTTAAAAGTAAATTGCTACTTTCACTTGTGAAGAAAAAGGGTCTTCCTTTGCCTACTTAAATTTCTTGCTCTTCTTCCTTCTTCATTATTCTCACTTTGTTTTTTGCTCTAGAAAACAGAAATATAACTAGCAGAGTAGTGAGAACAGTATAAAATAGCAATGGATAGAGTAAAATGGTATGACTTTGAAAGAGAGACTAGATTAACAATTTCATTTGCGGCTAGAAAAACTGACATCACACAGGAATAGATTTGCAAAGATATGTAAAATGGACAATTTTAGGAAAAGTTCTGAAGAAGAAACAGGATTGATATCTCTGTCCTTGGGTAACCTCAATACTCATCCATCTTCAAACTAACCATAAATATTTCAAGTACAGGGCACTTGTAACCTGTTGCTGCATTAGGCCACCAGCAGGTACGCAGCATAATTCCCTGGCTAGTCCAGTTTCTTTCAATTTACTGGCAGAATTTAATTTCAGGACAGAAACAGAAGTCCTGACCAGGATGGAAGCACTAGAAGTATGAAGATATAAAATTAAATGAAAAAACTATTTGAATCAGTCACTAGCAGCATTACTTGGGTAGATTAGAAATTTTTTGGTAGGTACCCTTCAGACATGTAGGGCTGATGTTCTATCAACTGAAAAAAGTAATTCTTCTTACTGTTAAAATTCTGATATAAATAAGCACTACATTATCCACTTTTATTCATATACAGAATTTTTCCTTACACGTAATATTTAATAACAGCTGTGTAATTATTTCTGCAAATAAACATTTTGAAAAGACCTGAGGAATGGTGTGTGTGACACTGGATACATTTCAGTAATTTTTTATTTGCCTTTTAGGGATAAGTAGTGTCAGAAGACTGGAGAACAGAATGAAATGCAGACACTTTCATTAACGGATGTTGGGTTCAGATTTACTCTAGGCCAAACATAACTGAAAATTAACACCTGATGGCAGTCACTGAGAAGTGTGAAAAGTATTAGTTGTTAATCTAGTCAATAAGAGGGTTTCAAGATCTAAAAAAAATTGTAAAATTACAACCACTTGGCAATCTAGAGTACTCTTAATTTGACTATCCCAACCACTTTTTTTCCACAGATTGTCTCACTGAAGAGAGTTGACAGAAAATCAGTATGTCAATTTGCTTGAATATTGTGAAGTTATCCTTTTATATCTAAGAGATAACAGGGTCATTTTCAGATATTCTAAAGTATTTTAACCAACACCTATTTTAAACATTCTTGAGGGGGAGATACTTATCTTCAATATGTAACACTGAATGATAATTCATAGTTCATGGCTAGATTCCAGGAGCTGTGACAGTATTGCTAAACTAGTTATATTTCTTTAAGAATAAGTGGAGGAAGATGTTGGAAAAATTTTTTCAGCTTTAGCACAGTAGTAGATGATCCCTATATTCATGGTTAATACTTAGTTTTGTATCCTACAGTGCTTAATACAAAGGGCAGAGACTAATGTAGCCTTGTGTTAACTCCATAGATCTGTGACTAAAAATTCTTGTGCCAGCTTATGCTTCCTTGTTTATTTATATCAGTTCCTAATATGTGTTAGTAGATATCTTAGTTTTGAAAACAGGATTGTGTGTCAGATCAAAGAACTATAAGAGGAGTAAATTACAGCATGACCACATATTTGAGATACTCTCAAGGAGAAAAATTTACTGGACAATCATGCTTTGAGGAGAAATCCCCATATATCCAGTGCTGCTAATAAAGTAATGTCAGTAAGTTGGTTGGAGGGTTTATTTCTTGGTTTTTGGTGACAAGAGGACAAACACTTTCTAGTAACTTCAATAGTAATAGAAATAAATATATATTTTTTTTCATTTGGTAACATAAAATGCTGCAGTTTTTTAAAACTGTGGAATTCTATATTCTTGTATAATCTCTAAAAGAATAAAAAAAATATTACAGATATTTAGGGGATTTGTAAGGTTTTCACCTGATTTCACTTGCCACTGAGCTGGATTAACTGATAAATGGACATCCTAGCAGAAAATATGCTTATATTGTCGAAATAACATTTTTGATTGCTTTTTATGTTTAAAAATTCATTTTGAATAATATTGAAGTTGCTAAAATTATGTATGGAAATGGAAGATTACCTACAGTTCAGCTAAGTCTCATCACTGGTCACTAGAAATGTGAAACATACAGAAGTCTGTACCAAGACACTTACTAAAAACAGACAGGCAAGAGTAAAGTGCACGATACACCATACTTTTAATAGAATTTAAGTGTAAAGTGAAGTGTGTCTTAGAAGTGATGTTATTTTTTATATACCAGACACTATTGACAGGTCAGGGTGGCCTGTCATGACATGATGGAAATGCTGTGTGTATAGCCCAGAGTTTTTCTGGATAGTAATGTTTTTAAAAAACACTATGTTTCTCTTGAGGGCATAGTTAAAATGAGGTTTCAAAAGCCTTTTAGATGAGTGTCTCAAGTCCATGATCTTACTCGCATGCAGCAACGCTATAAGCAAAATACTGCATGACTCTCTAGGGGGAAGAGAGAGTGGGTGCTGGGGCAGAGCTTGAAATTTTTTGAAATATTGCTGTTAGGTCTGCTGTATCAAGTTTAATTTCACCTGTTTAGTTCTCATTAAATCCATCATTCAGAGCTACTTTCTGACAAGACAAATATGTTCCTTTTCTGTTTTTTATATTTTTCACAAGAAGATACATATACCACAAATTGAAATAGTATTTTTCAAGCATGTCTCTGTAGATAAAATATTGCAATCTGCGTATATCTCTAAAAGCCTCATCTGGATCAGTTTTTAGAAAGATTACAGAAGTATAAAGATCTTACCCACACCATTGTTCTGTTTTGTTGAGCAAATTTAGTTTGTTTATGAGGAAATAAATATGTTAGAAACAAGTTAAAATAGAAATTTTTCAAAGATTAAAGTTTTTGTTTGCACATTCCTTGTTGTGAATAAAATAGCATTTATGAAATTCTCCTAAAGAGGATAACATGACGAGGTTGTACTCTCAGGTGGATCATTGAAAGAAAACTGAAAGGGGTTTTTTTTGGGTTTTTTCCTCCCTCTTTTTATGTTCTACTATACAATCTAAAAGTGATTCAAAAAATTGTTTTCATCACAGCTGCAATTATAATATGCAATCAGATTAAGCATTAAATTATTAGATATAATTTTGTCTGTACACAATGTAATTAATTGTGATCAATATGATGTATACACATTTATTTTAGTAGACAGAATATTAGAAGTGTTAATAGAATTGCTTTTTAGGTTTCAATGAGTTTGAGGTAGAATGACTTTAACTCTATTTTTATATGTATGTCCCTGTTTCTCCTGAGAATGGCATATTCCTCACTCAGTTGTCAATTCCATCCTCTTTTCTGAATACCTTTAGTAAATATTAACAGAGTATTAGAGATGAATAAAAACCAGTAATCATAATTATTGTTAATAACAATATGGTTATGAAATCTCCACCTTTAGGGACACTCAAAAGTCATCTGCCCTGGTTGATCCTGCCTGAGCAAAGTTATTGTACAAGATGACCTTCCAAAATCCCTTTCAACCTTAACCCTCCTATACTCCTGCAGAAAAGTAAAGAGGAATTGCCAGTGTAAGGACAGTTACACTGTCTTATTCACTTTTATATTTGTTCTCATTCCAGAAAAGAGAAAATGTGATGAAAAAGACAAGAAATCTAGGCTAGAGAAAATGGATAGAAAATTAGTAGAATGTGTATATTTCTGTTTCTAATAGCCCCTCACAGATCTTTCGTATATGGCTTTACCCAATATTTATTTTAATTCCTTTTTTCCTGAAATCCATGGTCTTCTGTGGAGATGAACTGATGACATAACACAGATTACCCTGCAAAATTGGTAGTGTTTTCTGAAGCACACTATGAAAAGTCCTGAACGTTCACACCCTCTAAAAGGTGGTAACTCTTGAAGAAAGTTACAATCATAAAACACTTGATTTATCTCAAGATGCTCAAGAGCTTCATGAAAAGTGACTACCATGCTAGCTGTCACTAAAATAACAATTTTGAAGCTAAGTGCTTTAAGGTGTTGCCATATACTTTGCCAAAAAGATGAAAGATTTGTCTCTGGTCCTAAAAAAGGTTCAGGCCACATGGTTCTGAATCTAACTATATTTCAAACTGAATGAACACTATTTTTCACACAATTTTGAAGGTGTAGATACAGAATTTTTTCAGGTTCACAGCTACCAGATCTCTTTATCAACTGAAAACTATGAAGAGTTGGGGCAAATGATTAAGGAAACCCATCAAACTTTTATTTGGCAATTAAATATTAATATAATGTTTTAAATTTAAATACTTAATGTGGAAAAGTTTGATTTCATTTTTGATACAAGTTTTTTTTTTTTCTTTCTTTCAGATACAACTTTTCCTTTTTTATTCTAAACTAATATCTTTCTTTTTCCAGATGTATCTTTGTTTCTTCTCTGGATACTCTATCTCCCCTTTCTCTTTTTCAGACATTGGCTTAAAACAGAGGTCTTCAGCTTCTTTCTTTTCCTTCATTATCACTAACTTCGGTAGTTTCTGTCTCAGGGTGCAAACTGTAGATTGAGTTCTCAACAGACACATTTATTTTGTTCAGGTCTAAGGGCAGATGGTTACCCTTTGGAAAGGGCATACAGCTAAGGGGAAAAAGGTAGTTATGTATTTCAGTTTATTTAAATCAAGTTCCATATAGGGCTGTTTAAACAACCAACATGTCCCTGGGAGTCAGAGGGCTCCTACATACATGGAAAATTTTTTAGAAGTCACTTGTTGAAGGCTGTTAAAGGAAATTTCAAACATTATGATGAAAATTCTACTGAAAACCTTTGGTGGACTTAGTTTCTCAATTAATTATTTCTTTCATTAATTTAATAAATTTTTACAATAATTTACTCTTTCCCATTCGCAAAAACCTCCTCAAATGTACCAACCAACCAACCAACCAACCAACCAACCAACACAAAACAAAAAACAAGCTGATAAAAAACGAACAAACCAAAAACTGTTTAAAATAGTCACTGCTTGCAAGTATTTCATGTCAGTAAATTACATGGCTTTCAGCCCAACGACTGTGATGAAAGTAGCAGGGGTTTAAGCTTATAGTTGAATTGCATACTGAAATCCACAAAGACTTGTTGATGAATTGAATTCAGTCAGAAGCATAGATTCATGCAATTTTATTTCAGCCATAATGACTGGAGGTTTTTTTTCCGTGAGCTTAATATTCTGTGCTATATCCACAAATTATTAAAAAAACCCCTTAAGGATAAAGTAATTTTTACTACAATACTTTCCCCATTTATACTTTCCCAAACATTTTCTGCTTACTCATCTTCCAGAAGCTATTAATAAAAATTTTACATTTATGCCATCCATCTTTTTTCAGTAGACCAGTCGTCTCCTTGGTTCTGCATTGCTACTGAACACCCATGGTTGCAGAGCCCCATTAGAAACAGACAGACAGACACAGACACACACAGCCTCTGGCTGTGCTTGGGTCTCCCTGAGGGCTCTGCTTTCCACACTACCTCTGTCAATTGCCTTTCTTAGCTGCCCTATTTTCTCCTCCTTTTTTCTCCAAGCAAATTCAGGAATAATGTCACAGCAAAGGCAAATAGACACCCCTTCTTTCAATTTTACTAGACTTGGGTATTATGGTGAATGTTGTTATTCCTTTTTGCTCACACCATTATGTAATACTAGGACAGTCTTCAGTCTGAGAAAGTTAAGAGGCTGAAAAGAAGTAAGGAGGAGCTGAAGCAGGCATGAAAAAGAACATTTTCAGGAAGGACAGCAGTCATTTTATGACAGAGGAGTGCAAGAGGTCAGGCTTCAGACTGACTTTTTACTCTTAGAGAAATTCTGCTTTCATGGCAATAGCGATCTGCTTAGAGGAGATTCCAAAATTTATTCACTTTCCTTGTCCCTTGAGGACTGTTTCCTGGCAAAATGTGTGGTAACAGCTTGATATCATTCACACCTCATTAGCAACAACAGTCTCATGGTCTCTTCATCTTCTTATTCTCTCTCCATATGCCTGCTCCACCCCCTATCAAATAACAAAAATAGAGGGACAGAACATGTGGCATTATGACAATACAAGAATTAAGACTCTGGATTTGTGTCTCATAGAATGTCAACATTTCTCTTTTGTTAGTTCTTCCTTAAAGAGGTTTCGCTTCTAAAAGACTGTCTCAATCCAGCTGTTCGTATTACATATTTTTTAACTAAATTAACTCAGAGACCACCCCTGGATAAAAGTAATGACATAATGGTAGCTTACTCTTACCATATTAAAATTCTACTGAAAAGCCATACAATGGAAATAAAGACACACTGTTTGCCATGGACTTATCCAGAATGCATCTGAGAACAGTGAGGTTCCAGAACACTTGCAGTACATTGATGACATAATTGTATGCAGGAGCACGTCAGAGAAAGGTTTTGAGAAAGGGGAGAAGATAATCCAAATCCTCCTAAAGGCCAGTTTTTCCATAAAACAAAGTAAGGTCAAGGGACCTGCCCAGAAAACTCAGCTTTTAAGAGTAAAATGGCAGGATGGATACTGTCAGGTTCCAAATGATGTGGTCAACAAAGCAGCAGCTATGTCCCCACCAGTCAGCAAGAAGGAAACATGGGTGTCCAAGGCACTGTGGGTTTTTGGAGGATGCATCTTCCAGATTACAGTCAGACTACAAGCCCTCTTTATCTTGTGACATGGAAGAATATTTTCAGTAGAGTCCTGAACAACAGAAAGCTTTTGAACAAATTAAACAGCAGATTGTTCATGAAGTATCTCTTGGGGTAGTCTGGAGAGGACAAGATGTAAAAAATACTCTCTACACTGCAGCCAGGCAGTCTGAGGATTTTCCTGGAGTCTCAGGAAAAAGCACATGGGAAGACTTGAGGATGGTCCCAGGAGCTGGAGATACAGAGGATCCAAGGCCTGCTACACCCCAACTGAAAAAGAGATGCTGACAGCTTATGAAGGAATTTGATCTGCTTCAGAAGTGATTAGCAGCAAAGTACAGCTTCTTCTGGCACCCCAGCTGCCAGTGCTGGGCTGGCTGTTCAGTGGGAAAATCTCTTTCACATATCACACCACTGATGTTACATGGAGTAAATAGATCATGCTAATCACGCAGTGAGCTTGAATAGGAAACCCCAATCACCCAAGATCTTGGAATTCATCATGAACTGGTCTGAAGGTGAAAATTTCAGACTATCTTCAGAGAAGGATGAGGAGAAGGTTGAGAGCACATATTGAGGAAGTACAGTCATATAATCAACTAACAGAAAATGAAAAGTGATACTCTCTCAGTATCAGTAGATGGTTCAACCACACTGAAAGCAATGGGAGGTGGGACCTTCAAATATTGGGATTTAATTTAGCTAAGGCCACCTGGTTAGTTAACACTAGAGGGTCTACCAGTTGATCTGGCCCTGTCCAATCAAAACCTTCACGTACTGGGATACAGTCTTACACAAGGTGATACACAGGGGAAGTCTCTGTGGTGCATATGAGTAATGTTTTAGGGAAGTCAGTTTGGATTGAATCCTGCCTCAAGCAAAGGCAAACCCATCTGTGGGCTTGTTTTTGCTCTAGGACCTGGGTTCACTTGGTGGGTTGTGGCGGTGGATTATACCAACCCTGTAGGACCCCACTGCAGGAAAACCTCCTAAACTAAGCACCCCCTGGAAAACACAATGGTCTTTCCCTAGAACTGTGTAATCCCCTATCTTTGTAACCTGACCCTAAATCCTACCCTTCCCTACTCCCTGTTTGTTAAGGGGATTTCTCCCCGCCTCCTGTTATCTGGCCCCAGATCGTCCCTATAACTGGGGGCTCTCGGGGCCATCTTGCTCTCTTTCTACCTTGGACCCCTTCAGAATAAATGTCTGGAACTTCCAGGAGAGAGGGCCTCTGGATTCTTTGTCTCTGGAGATGCCAGGGCTAATCAGGCCCAGTGGGTGAGTGAGAATTGTGCCTGACACCGGCACGGGTGTGAGGAAAGCCGTTCTGTACAGCACCAAGGGCAGTGCTGGCTGGAGCGATCTCTCTGAAAGCAATAGAGACACTCACGGTAAAAGCAGAGGCATATTCCAAAACCCCTCCTCACCCACGGCATTAGTGGGTAATGCACAGGGATGGGGAAGCACTGTGTGTACCTCAAGAAGATTTGATTTTTGTGTGAGAACAGTCTGTAGTGGTGAATCGTATGATATTGGTTGCTGAATGACACTGCCACTGCATGCTGTAACTACCGTAGACAATGAGGATGGACTGCTCCAGGTACACCAGTCCTGAGTGCCTGATGCAGCTCTCAACCACCCAACAGCAAACCAGCCTTCCTGCCCTGAATGACATCTAGGATGGATAGAACCCACAGTCCTGGCCTACATGATTTCAACAGACGTCTCTAGGGGAGGGACACTGACTACAGAAAAGATACCTGTGTTTGTGTATATCTGTATCATCTATATCTGTATCTATATCTATCTATTTATATGTACACAGTTGGAAAGTGTAGTGTCTGGACATAATGTAGATGGTTTAGAATAGAGGATGAATAATGTCTTGACTCTGGCTAAGATACCATTAGTATTTTCCAGTAGCCCACGGAGCGGCTGTGGCCAGGAACCTGATGTTATTTGATACCACCTCACCTCATTGCAAGGAGGGATGAAACAGTTCTCTTTTCTGAAGAGAAGGGGTTTTTTTGAGTTGGAAAAAGCATGGTGTGGGAGAGACAATCAGTATTTGTTTATTGTTACGGACTTTCTGTGTCAACTGGTTTTTTGACTTTTACCTTTTGTTATTAATATTGTTGTTATTGCTTTCTTATTTCATTGCTGTTTCCAGTAAATTGTTCTTATCTCAACCTGTGATTTTTGCCTTTTGTTCTTCCAGTTGGAGTGTGAGGAGGACATGAGCAGCAGTGTGATATTAGTGGGACTTCTAAATTGAAGAATACCACTCCTAAACCACAATAGTATTATTGCAAATTCCACATTCAAAGGTACCCTCTACAGTCCAATGCAAAAGTTCTGTAGGAACATCTGAAAAATACTTGCTGCATAAGCCTCTCATGTGTGCACTTTATTTAATAGCAATCATACTTAAAGTTTCTTTTTTATACCACAAAATCACTGCAACAACTTATTTGTCTTCTTGCCTAGCAAAATGGCATGCAATTTTATTTCCTTTCATAGAAAAATTCTTGTATGCATGAAAAATATGTTGTTTTTCCACACTTTTCTGCTCAGACTACATGAAGTATGACATTCTCTGCCACAACCTGCACACATATTTGGGTCAACTTAGCTGTTGCTAATTTCAATAACAGGTGCTGCAGTGGCACTTAACAGGAATTGGCAGACTGTGGCCAATTTTGCAGCGTGAAGCACCTGAAGTACTTTAATACACTTTTCTTCTTTAGGTAGATGCATTCATGGCAGAATGGCAGTATATGAAGAGATTTCAATCAAACTGAAGCAGTCTACATCTTTAGAAAATAAAACCAACAAATTCTTGGTTTTATGAATGCCTTGCCGCTCTTTGGAGTGCCACTTTTTGTATCTGGTACAAAAAATTATGTTGTTTGTGATTCATGAATGCAGATATTATCTTGAATATTAGCTTTTAAGGAAACGAATGTACTAAATACTCTTGTAATAATTTCTTTCTTTTCAGCATTTCTATTAAGAACTTAGTTCAGCAACAGTCTTTCTGATTTTAGGTCTCCTAGAACAAGTGCAAAATTGCCATCTGGCCCACAATTAAGTTTTGGTGAAAATTTGATCTGCCAGTTCAGATTTTCTATGAAAAGAAGCAAATGCAACACTTGGACTCCAATGTTATACTGAGCCACTTTAACTTTGTATGGAGTATCATGTTCTACAGATAGTGTAAACCCTATATTCTTTGTTCTGAACGCTCCTATCAATTGATTCCATCAAAATGTGTTTCTGCTATTTGTTTCATATTGTGTTTGTGATTGCATGGGTCACATACTAATACTGAAGAAATCACACCCTTCCACAGAACAACAATTTTTACAAAAAAAAAGTAGCAATCTGGCATGAATGTGATCTGCATGCCTTGTCCTTTTCCCAGCCTTACTTTTTCTTTATAAGTCCTACAAAATTCTGGATAACCATTTATCTTCTGATTTGTTTCCAGATAATTTTCTCCCTCCTTTTTTTTCTTATCCCAGATATCCAAATATATTCCTGCCTTCCAAATACAAGAGACCTCTTTATCCCCCTTCCTTGTGACTTGACCCTGTCTCAAAGAGCAGAATGAAGGTAAAAAACCAACTTAGGAAACTTAAAATATTCTGATAATCAAGTTGCATGAGTCATTACAGGCATCAGGAAATCATAAAAACATGAGTAACAGAAGAGTCTTTTTAATTTATTAGCACAATATTTGTAGTTTCTGAGGAAATCTCCTGTCTGATACCTTCTCCTATGAGAATACATGTCTAACACATCTTGCTGATCAATGAGTAGGGATCAAGCAGTTTGAAAATTTGCCTGGGAAGTAAAGATGGGTCACACTTCATCATATTGCATCTTCACAGGAGAGACAACTTAAGACTTAAGCAAAGTAAGACTGTTAACACGCAGCCTACAAGTAACACATGGTTCAAAGGTAATGAAGAAGTGGCATAACCCTTCACAGTCTTGACTGGAATTAAAGGCATCTAAAAAATAGCCTCTGACAGAGATATTCAGACATAACCAAAGATAAAACATGTAAAGTAACCCAAGAGAATAGTACTTGCTAAGTTAAGAAAAAATAAATTAACGATGGTTCAGATATATATCCTAATTTGTAGTTCTGCAACAGCTGTACTTTCACCCTCTTGAGTGGCAAATGTGCTTGGTCTCAGTGATACATCTGACACTGAGGTTTTACAAAGCTTTTAACAACTCAAGCTTGGTTTCATATACATATTCAAATGAGGTAAAAGACAGTTATTTCTCCTGCAATCAGCTTAACAAAAAATTTCCTTGACTGAGCCATAATCTTTTAATTATCAGTTTAAAAGATTTTGACTTTGGGACAATAACAAACCACATATAATAATTTAATCTTAATATTGAGGGTTTACATCATCTTTCTTTTTATGCTATTTTTCATTGAAAAACAGGTATGGATTTACATCTCTGCTGCTTCTCCTCAGAACAGAAGCAATGATGCAGTGTTTATAAAAACATCACTCTGTTGCTATGGAAACCGTTGTGAAACCAGAACTTAAGAATGATAGTGTCAGAGAAAGATCTTTTGCACATACATATTTGTTATCTGAAGAAGGTATTGGCTGGAATATTAAAAAAATTAGATTAATGTATCTTAAGGATGAATACTTATTCTAACAATAATAAAGACAAAGTTAAGCATCAGACATCCAAATTTACAGTGTCTCTCTTCTGAAACTATTTCTAATTTTATAATTAATAATTTCACAAAGTAACACATATTTTTTGCTCTGTCCATTTTAATGAATAATAGGGAAAGATCTGGCATTTTTAAAATATGTAAAGAGTAATATATTACTTACACAGACCTATCTGTAAATGCAGGATTTACTAAATATTGATAGAGAAACAGGACCAACTTCTAATGGGGTTAAGCAGTTATTTCCTCATTTTTACTGTTGAATTTTTACTTTTTTTAGGTCTCCAAATACTCATCCACAGTACTTATCAAATTGATTCACACACACATGGGAGAAATGTAGTATTCTTTCTTACCTGCTAAACTAGTATCAATTTTTTTTCTTTATTATTATAGAATATAATTGTATTTTTTTACATATGAAATTACTGCCTCATTTTTTCATTATGTATCTTTCAGTACAAGGGGGATTTTGTCAATTTATTTGAGTTATAATTTAATTTATTTGAGAGAAGTCAATTGGCTTAAATCCAAAGAAAGCAGCCTCATCTGCGTACTAAAAGTTGCTGACCTGAACAATGTAAATGTAGTGTCGTTTTTAATGCCTGACAATGCATTTTTGCAAAGACAAATTTAAACACAGTATCTTCAGCAAAAACGGTGGATGCTTCTTCAGATAACATGGTTAATATGTAAAGGGGAAAAGGAATTTCAGCATCATCTCTAAGCTGTTGATGTTACTGAGAATACAGCTTCTTGAGTTGTTTTTGTTTTATGAAAATCATGATACTCTGGAGTGTTGGCAAGGAAATATGAGGTAACAAGGATGCAGTGAATATGCCTTGCATCACCTGAAAATCTTTAGTTGTAATTGTGGCATATAATGGTGTAATTAGTTGCCTAAGTGACAGGATAGACTTGAATCATTCCAACTGTTTTGTAAAATGACAATTTAGCTCCCAGAAATCTTTCCTTAGACTACATGAGTGACAGAGAAATATTGAAGCAGGTTTTTAATCCTGAAGCATCTAAAGTAAAGGAGGTACTTTACCTCACAGGATCTCTAGAAAAGCCCTGTGAAGACGCAGTGAATTATATAAAGGTGTTTTCCCACCAAAATATTTCAAAAATGTTGTAAGAAACATTAATTTGAATCAAGACAAGCAACACTAAAAAGGAGTGAGGACATCCACAGAAAGTCGCAAAGAGGAAGTGTATGGAAATTGGCCTCTGATACTTAGGAGTGATCAAGACTCATTAGTCTTGACTGTCATGAGTACATGTTCAGAAATAAGATCCACACAGAAAATGTTGAAGGGGGTATTTATTTTTTATTTTTTCATTTAAGGAGAAAATAAATATCACTGATTAGTTTGAAAATATACTTTTGTGGTGACCACAGTAACTTTTGCTATTTTTCTGCTCCCTGACTTTAAATATAGAATTCAATCAATACAGATATTGGTCTGTCTGGAAAAGAAAAAAAGGATTTATCTTGTGTTATATACTTCTCAATTTTATTGAAGAATAAGTCATCAATTATGACACTCATCAGAATTTCCACCTCTGCATTTCCTCTGTAAATCCATTGCCCTCTTTCAGATGGCTTTTGGAAAGAACTGAAGAGAAGAATGGGGACCAAACCATGACTGAAATTCTTGTGAAACAAGCAAGATCTCTGTGTAATTTATTTTTCCTTCTGACTATTTAGGAAACTTCCTGAGAAATGATCTCTGAAAATTGAAGAAGTATATGTCAGTGGGTATCATACACATGCATGATGTGAGGGGCTTTGCAGCAGATAGCATGAAGACACATCAATATGTGTAGGTTATTAACATTTAGTCTTACAAAAAATAGCAAAGGAACCTCTACATAAAATCAGAAAAACTTGAGGAAAGGGAGTCAAGCTTCTGTATTTATTGAACAATGTTTAACATAAAAAGCCATACATTTTAAGGTTGTAGGAAGATGTTTAAATAGAACACTTCCTTAATCTTAGTTTACTGCAATGTTAAAGGCAGAATTTTAATTTCTTAATTAGAATTTAGCTATTA
The DNA here is from genome assembly GCA_013400915.1 of Pardalotus punctatus. NCBI lineage: Eukaryota > Metazoa > Chordata > Aves > Passeriformes > Pardalotidae > Pardalotus > Pardalotus punctatus. The sequence continues at coordinate 33,149 of VZTX01000289.1, read as the reverse complement.
GCTTTATTGCTTTCTTGTAATAACTTTTCAGTCAGTACCAAATATCTCTGAGATACTTTTCACTTCTTATTATAGGCTATAGCAGAGGTTAAAAAAAACCCAAAAAACATTATCCTTACAAGCAAATAAAGTATGCAATTTCCAAGTCATGCTAAACTCAGAATGTAGATTCTTCCTCTGGCCTTTGTACAAGCAGAAAATCAGTATCAGTCTCATCATATTTTGAAAGGTACTTATAGAAAGAACAGCCCTGGAAACAAAGCTTCTCTTCAACATTTAAGACCTTAAAAGTCTTAGCAAACCCTTTATATTCATTTAATAATTTCATATTTCACACATGTATGTGACTTCACATTTCAATATTTTCAATAATCTCCTAATCAAATTTCAAGTTAAGAAATACGAATTCCTAATATTAATATTTTTTAAAAAATTATAGTTTAAAATAATATATTTTCCTCTAATTTTTAATAAATAAGTTGTGTCTGATTATCATATGGTTCCATATTAAAAAAAACTATAATTTTTTGTATATGCCACTAGAAGGGTTGTTTCTCAGTTGTGTGAAAAGTCATTAACAGACATATTTTTATGTCATGACAAAATTATTTTCAAAGGTTCCTTTCATAGGTTTCTTTCCCCTCTTGATAATATAGACTTAGCTTTAGATATTAATTTAAAGCTGCTGTTTTGGTTATTGAATATCATTAAGAATAATTGCATTTTATTTCTTTCTCTCTTGGGGAAGATTTACTGTAATATTTTGAAACCTTTCACCTCACTAGTTACCTGTTAATTGTTTCTTTGATTCATAATGGTACATGAGAAAAGATTAATTTTAAATCTCTCCTAAATATTCTGTTTCACCACTCATTTCTGAAAACATCAAAGTGACAAAAATTTAAAAGGTTTTAAAGAAGATTAGGCAATTTTTATGTCAAAGGTTTGTGATGAAAAAATAAGGTACCCTTGGATGACTACTATTGCAATTTAAATATTCAGGATGAATGTGAGCCTCAATTTCCAATAAATAGTGAAAAATAAGTATTTTGCATAACTAATTCAGAATCTGGTATTTACATATCCCTTTTATGAAACTTACAGTATAGGGATATTCCCCTCAATCTTTCAGAAATACAGGCCCTTAAATTGCATAAAACATAACAGTTCTGCCAGCTGATTAATCTGTTTTGTAAAAAAAATATTCAGACCATCACTTTATATTTTAGAATTTTAAGACAAATACAAAAACCCTCAATTTCCATGTTTCCCTAATTTCTCTCCATGAACCATTCTTCATTTTTCTTCTCATTAAAGAGTTTTTCTTTGGGCATAGATAAACTGATTCAAATTTATCACTGGCTATCAGCGAACATTCTCTTGAATATATGTACCGTATACTACATTTCAGGAAGTCCCATAGAAGCAAAGGGAATTACTATAGCTAGTTCCTTACAAAACTGGGAGCTACAATTTTTCTGGAATCTGGGAGCTACTGCTGTTCTGAAATCTGCTCCAGAAAATCCAGTTTAAATCAATTACCAGTACTTCGCATATGAAGTGCAATTGCAGATGTTTTGCACTACTTGTGCATTACACTATTACTTAAGAAAAAGTGGCCTGCTGACCAGTAGTTGGTAAAGGTAACATTGGGAGTAAACAAATGGGAAGGTAAACTGAAAGGGTGAGCTAATAGTTGTAGCAACACTATCTTGTATTATTTAAAAATATTTTAAACTCCTGTGTATCTCATCTGGGAATCTCTCAATGACCTCTTTCAAAACAAGTTAAAATCTTAGAAGAATTTGTTCAGAAGTGAAGGTAATTTTATGAATGTGAATAAAAATTTGAAGATCAATAACTTATTATTAGTTTTGTAACAGTCTGATATTTGTCTTTCATCAAGTTTTCTCCAAAGAAAATAAATACAGCCATTTTATTAAAGCTCAGGTTTTTATTTTCAATAATGACATACTAATCTTGTGGCAACACAAGAGTTACAGCTGTAGCTACCACTGTGTAGTTATTTCAGACTCAGCTGAAATGGCAGGCTAACTTAAATGACTATGTACTACCATATGAAAATAGTTAGCTCTTCCTTTGTCCCCGATGTAGTCATTTCCTCATCAAAGGCCATCAGGCTGATCAAACAGGACTTGCCCTTGGTGAATCTGTGCTGCCTGTCTCAAATGAGCTCCCCTCCTTCATCTGCCTTAGCAAAACTTCTAGGAGGATCTGTTCCATGATCTTCCCAGACACAGAGCTGAGGCTGACAGGTTGGCTGTTTCCAGGGTCCTCCTTTCTTCACATTTTAAAAATGGACTCAACGTTTTCCTTTTTCCAGTCATTGTGGATTTCACATGACTGTCACCACTTTTCAAGTGTCACGGAATCCCTCTGGATTACATACCAGGACAGGTGTGATGAGAGATAGGGGTTTGCAAAGCCAGTGCCAAGAGCTCATCTGGAGCTCTGCCTGTGCCCACTTACAAACAAAACTAATCCAAATTTAAACCAAGCTAAACAAACAAGGCCAGGCTGCATGGTGATTTGAGCAACCTGGTCTAGTGAAAGAGCTCAAACCATTCTATGATTCTATGACCCTGGGATGGACCTTGTCAGGTCCTGTAGACTCATGTACATTCAGGTTCCATAGGTTGTCGTGAGCCTGATCTTCCCCCAGTTCCTGCCTTGAATTTAATCCTTTCAAGAGCTGTGGGATAAGAAATCTACAGTGAAGACTGAGACAAAAAGATTGTTGAGTAGCTCAGCCTTCTCATTTGTTATCCAGGCTGACACACCTGTAGAAACATTCCTTATTATTCGCTACATCCCTTGCCAAATTCAGCTCAAGTTATGCCTTGGCCTTTCTGACGCCTATCCTTACAAAACTGGGGAATGTCCTTATGCTCTTCCCAAAATACTTGTCCCTCCTTTCACTTTGCAGTTTTTGCATTTCCTTCTTGCCTTTTAATTTGATTAGCAGGTCTCAACTCAGCTATGCCAATCTCCTGTATGCCTTTCCTGATTTCTTACACATACGGCTTGAGAGTTCTTGAAATCTATGGAACATGGTAAAAACCTCCCAGATCTGTTCTTGCTTCCATGTCCCTGAGGGCAGTTTCCCAGAGGGCTCTCTTGACCAGCTCTTTGAGCAGCTTGGAGTTCACTTTCCTAAAAATTCAGGGCCTTCTGTTCACTTATGGGCTGGCTCATTTCCCATAGGACTGCAGGTAGCTCACTCTCTGTGGTAGGGCTGTCTCTTACTTGGCTGAAGATTTTTTCCTCTGTGCAGTCCAGGAGTCTCCTGGACCACCTTCTGTGGTAAGTGTGTTACTTTTTCAGCAGGTATCGGGGTGGTTGAAATCCCCAAGCACCCCAAGCAGGACAAGAGGCTGAGTGTGATGCCTCCTGTAGCTGGAGCAAGAAAGCTTTGTCAATGGGCTCCCCTTGGTTCAGGTCACCTGCACTAAACACCAGCCACAAGCTTCCTTTTGTTGCCTCGATCACTGGTTCTTAACCATAAGTCTCTGATTATTACCCATAATCTCTTACAAGCCCTTTATGTTAGATATTTTTCATATTGGTTTGACAAAAAAAAAAAAAGAAGTAAAAAAAACCCAAAACAAACAAAACAAACAAAAAACAAAAACACCAAAAAAAAGGAAAATAAAAAGGAACTATAAAAAATAATTTAGAAAATGTCATATCAAAGTAATTTTGACAAATTCTACCTGAAAATATAAATTGAATTAAGCATTTCCTATAATAGAAACATCTTTGATAGAATAGGTGAGGCTGGCAGTCATGACTGGAGATTGCCTAGCCTCGGTCATGCTCAAGCAGAGTCAGTCACAGCAGGTTGCCCACAGCTGTGCCAATTGGATTCTTATGCCTGCAAGTCAAAATCATCAACAATCTTTCTGAAAACCTGTTTCATTGTCAAAGGGCCAGTAGCTCCAGAAAAAAGGAGGGGTGAAAATCTTTTACAGGTGAAAAAACCCCAAACCACCTGTAATTTTTTGTTAATTTTTTATTTATTTATTACTATTATTCTAATGGTCCATAATTATTCTCCTGTCCTCAAACCAAAGCCAAAGTGTGTCTTATTCTCATATAATTGGGTTTCTCATATAATGGGGTTATATTTGAATTATCAAGCGTTTCGGGCAGAAGTAGTGTAAGCAAAGGAACACAAGTGTGCATTGGATAATTTTTCTCATAAATATTACTGAAGGGAGCAAAGAAATTAATGATAAAGATGTTTGTTCTAACTTCCTTATTTCTTCAGTGGTCTTTAGAGGACCATGCAGTGTTTGAATATGCAGGATTTAGACAAGAAATTCAAAGCATTTCTCTTCAATTTGCCTTTGAACATCCTCACGGACCACCTACCTCACCTTCACATGCCACTTTGTATCTTACATGTTCGTGAAGGTATCTTAGATATCCCAAGATGCCAAAAGTTTCACTTAATATTTATGACTGAGCAAAAGAATTCACCTCTATTCCATATTGTAATTAATCTATGATTCAAGCATAACTCTAAGCCAGATCTAGAGAGATATGGACAGTAATGACTTTTGAAAGTTCAAAGCAGCAGATTTGTTGATTTCTGTAGTATTATGCCTCCCTGGCATGCTAGTGCAAGCTATTCTCCTGTTGGTGGACTTGAAGAGCATGAGACGAGAAAAAAACTTCAGGTGTCTTGCTATAGAAAGGTAATGTTTTAAAATATAATTATCTGTTTTTATTTCAAACCTTGGTGTTAAATGTTAGGGAACTTTTAATACTATTTTGATACAACAAGAAAAGTTAGATCTACATAAGGCATAAAGTTCTCTTTTAATGTACAAAGGAAAAGGTGCATATACGGTCATTGGCTGATCAGGCGCATGGCTGGTCAGAGGCTGTTTGGGAAGTTTAGTGAAGTATTGAAATGGCAGAGTAAATATTTAGAGAAAAGTATCTTACAACCTGGAATTCAGTGTTTGAATGGATCTATTTAGGATTTACTTAGGGATTGCAGGACTGATACATGGATATTCTTTTTCTGCTCTAGAAATCTTCTGATTAAAATGGTGAAAATCACTATCATCCTGATAACATCGAATGGAAGTTGTTTGCATGAGATGATGACCTTTTCTCATACCTCATGCAAGAAGGAAAGTTTGGTAATTTACCTCTAAATTCTGGGTTTGGGAAGGTTCCTGAAGACTGGATCTAACAATGTGAGTTATTTATTCTGATCTGTCTCTTGGTTTGTTTGTTATCAGCAGGAGATAACTTGCTTGTTATCAGCAGGAGAATTGAGTATTTCCTCACGATTCATGTCAAAACCCAGACAAACTCATGTCACAACTCTTGGTCTTACACCATCAATATTGAGGTCAGGTGCCTTTGAAAAAAACTGCTTTTTTTTCAAAAATATATAGCAAATTGTGTGTCTTTATTTTCTTCATGCAAAAGAAAATAATAAAATCAAAACATTTACTGAATCACTATTTCAACTACAATCAATTAAATTTTATGAGGAACTAATCCTGCACATCTGTCTTTGTTACATTTTATAATCACAGCTGAGATTTCATATTGCCATAGAATATGTATGCATTTCCAAGCTTAATGTGAAGTGGGATGCTTATTGCTAATGATTATTCATTTTCTCCCATGTGAAATTACAAAAGGATAGCACAGGTTGTGTTAAAAATGATATTTGAAACTCTTTTGTATCTGACTGAATAAAAGATTGATATCTACATCTTGATGCTATGCTGCTAAGTTTATAAAGAATACAGACATATAATCACAGAGTGATGATGGTTCAGTCATTGAGATTTTGACCTTTAATACCCATGTAAAATTTGTTATCTATGTTTACTGTAGTTTTTCTTATTGTATTAACTAATGGTGTAAATTATCTAAACAGGGAAAAAGAGCAGCACAAAACATTTATTTTATGAAGTCCTGATAAAGGAAAATGTGATTCTTGAGAAAAGAAAACATTATTTCAAAAAATGGATCAAGGACTTTCAGAGACTCCAATCTTAGCTGAGTGAGTTTTAAATCCTTTTTTTTTTTTTTTTTGATTATACACTCTTCAGCTTCACAAAAAAGCTCCTGAGTTACACAGAGGGTTGTGAGAGAAGCTTTGCTGTTAAGTTTCTCTTCTTAAGTTCTTCCAGATTCCCTGGTAATATGGTTCATATACTTCCCTCCACAAGCACCAAAACACAATAAATTTAATTCTGCATGCATTGTTACTGACAAATGACTTGGGGTAAATAATGTCTGAACAATCTGACTGCTGTCTATAATGAAGTGACAGGCTTAATGAACAATGGAGAGTAGTGGGTATTGTCTATTTCAACTCTAGAAAGGCCTTTGGCATGGACCACTGGAGAATCCTTGTAGTTGGGTTGATTAGATACTTACTGGATAAGTGTATTATTAGATGGATAGAGAATTTTTTGGATGACTGAGTTCAAAACAATTTGATGAACAGTACTGAAGCTGGTCATGAGTAGCATTACTCTGGGATAAATACTGGAACCAATAATCTGTATTGATGACCTAACTATGGGACAGAGGATATCTTCCACAAGTGTGCAGTTGACACCTGAGAGGAATGGAAAATACACTGGAGAACAGGGCTTCCATTCAGAGGCACATGACAAGACAGCCAAGAAGCAGACAGAAAACCCATCATATGCATCAAAAGAAAACACAAATCACATTTTTTCTCATCTCCATTGACTTTTCACTTGTCTTTCCACTTCTTCCTTTCATGATGGGTAAAAACAAAAATGCAGTTTTATGATTGTTTTGTGGTTTCAAGGTCAGAAGTATTATACCTCTGTTCTTGCCCTCTCTGCTTTAAAACCCCCTATCACTTTAAATTTTGTTTTCCCTTTTCTTTTTTCCTTTGTTTGGTTATTAATTATTCTTTATTTCTCTTTGTAATACTTTCTTCCAGTCGATGTTCTTTGTGTCTTCAGCCCAAAAATGCTCACATGTTCCATTCTTTTCCTCCTTTCAGGTGTTGCAGACTGGTCAAGTGGAAGAGGACATTTGGATTTATGTTTTGCTTTCAGGTTGGCCTTTTTTCTTGCTAAACAATTCCAGTTTTCTAAATAAATGCCAGTCATCCCTTTTCCATCTTCTGTTCTTTCTCCTTTTATCTCAATTTCTTCTTCATAAAACGTCTGCTTAACTTCTTCCAAGAAAACATATGACAAAGCATGGAACTATATCATCGTCTTCTCACTGATTTATTTTTCCATAAATCTCTCCTTCTCCTTCTCCTTCTCCTTCTCCTTCTCCTTCTCCTTCTCCTTCTCCTTCTCCTTCTCCTTCTCCTTCTCCTTCTCCTTCTCCTTCTCCTTCTCCTTCTCCTTCTCCTTCTCCTTCTCCTTCATTTTTCTCCATTTCTTTTTGCTCTTTCCTTGTACATTGCTAGTATCTTTATACTAAAGAATGTCTTTCCTTGGACGCCATTTAATTTTCCACCTACAATTGCTCTTGTTCCGTTTTCTTCTCTAGCCACTGACAATATGTGAATCCTCATAGAATCTCTCACAGTCTCTTTAAACAGATCTATATCCAAATCTGAGAGACAGTATGAAATTCTCATCTTCTTTGTCTGATACCCTCAGAATAGTCAGGAAAACCCTTTTTTCCTTTTTTTCAGTTCTTTCTTCCTATTTTCTCAATGATGTTTTCTAATTTTTTTTTAATTTTCTTTTTTTTTTTTTAATAAATAATTGGGTTTTTTATATTTTCTTCCCTCTGAGAATTTTTCTCAGTCTTTCTATTCACAGCAGTCCCAAAATGCTTTCCAGCCATGGTTAAGCTCTTTTTCTCCCAATTAAATTCTAATCTGGATAATCACACCCACAAATTCAACCACTCTTTTAGGCAAAAAGCATAACTATATTTCTACATTTCAGGCCACTCTAATCAGGCCCAAATTAAATCTTCTAGTACCCAGAAAATAATTGTCACATCATGTTAACAGAATGTAACCTTCAACAATGTAACATATGGTTAACAGAAACATCTTGACTTGCTGTATTTGAGCCCCGCAGTTTTCCCTTTTCTCAGGCATTGTGAATATCAGTGTCATGCCTATTGGTGCTTCCTTGCTTTATATGCTCAAATCATGTCTAGGCTTTGACATATAAGTTCCCCTTTCCATTTTTATGCAAGTACTTTGATTCAGGTCCCTATAATCTCATGTTCTGTAGTACCCTCTTTCTTGAATGTGTCCAGTGTCTCCTCCTTGTTTTTATCATATCAAGAATGAAACGCTTGCCTTAACTTTCAAAATTCCTAACTTTTGGTTATCTCTGTGTAGTATCAAGAGGATTTTTTTCTGTCTCTCACTAGCTCATGATATTAGTTCTCATTATCACATCATTAAATTTTCAAATAAACCTCTACATCTAGTCACTCACATGGGTAAAATTCTTTGTAAATATGTTCAAAGCTATTCCTCGTCTTCTTTTAATTCATCATCAAAATTCTACTTTTCTAGCTGAAAGCTAGAAAGTAGACTAGAACTGCTCATAGAAATGCTTATACTCTTGAAGGGCTGTACTACCATCTGTCACGATGACCCCTATTGCTCCATTTCTTCCCTGAGTTTTCCAGCATACCTTTATCCATATGTTGTACTTTATGTTATGGCAAATGCTCTAAAATGCACTTTCCACCTTCTGGTTCTCTGCTTGCACAAGTCCTGCTATGGTGGGATTTTGAGACAGTGCTTGTTTTATGATGGTTAATAAATATTTGGTAAGCATTCACTAAACAGTAATAAGAAACCACAGAAAATTAACAGAGTTAATTTTCGCTTACTTATACATGAGGAACATGATGGAACCCTGCACTAATTCCAAGAACTATATAAAGACGTGCAGGGACAGAAAGCGCAGATAAAGTGAATTAATATATTTTGACTCCTTCTAAAATAAATGGGGTTTTAGTTTTTATATGTCATAGAACATGAAAAATCTCCCATATACTTCTCTTTTTTGTAGGAACAAGACTTCTTAAATGTTTTGATAAAGTTTTCTGATTTTATCAGGAACTCCTGTGGGATTTAAAAATATATTTTAGCAATCCATATTAAAAAAAAAATTATCACTTATTACCTGCTAATATTTAGTCAGATAAAATTTTCGTATACTTTTATAATATTTTCCCACTCATTTATTTTCTCCCTCTTAAGATGTGTCTTATTCAAGTCCCTCAGGGTCAGAGAAATAATATCTTATGATTTTTAAGACTAAACATACTGTTATACTGTTAATTTAACTTTTTGCTTTTATATGTTTATAATGCAAATACAAGTTTTATTGTGAAAAATTGAAGTCCAAACCTTTTTTCTTTTTTTTTTTTTTTAATTCCTGAATTTGAGCAAGCAATATGAAACTCAAATGTTCTACTGAAACAATTTCCTCTTTTTTATGCAAATAAGAATTCCACTTTTCTATACTTAGGATCTGTTGTTCAGACACCTTTTAGATTAAAAAAATGTCCTCCTATAAACCAGCATAACTTAACATGCAAGAAAATAAACATAATATCTTTCCTTTAAATACCAATGTATTGTAATTAAAAAGTGAGAATTTTTTAGAATGAGCAAAAACACTTGTGCAACTTGTAATTAAAAAGTGAGAATTTTTTAGAATGAGCAAAAACACTTGTGTGACTTGTAATACTGCTCCCTTGTAGAATTTGAAATTAAGGCATTAATTTACTTTGATGCCTTAAATATATATGTATATACACAGCTTTAAACACGGGACAATAGAAGAATCAGCCATTAGATGTAATGAAACATAAAACAAATTCTATATAGTGTGTGGGGTGCCGATATGGAATCTTTATGATTGATCCTGGAATATTATATTTTTCACCAGAGTCTCTTTTTTGTATTTAAGCTTTCATCAAAGGGAAACTATTTGCTTCCATATAAGCTGTGAAATTCACTCTGAGGATGTAATATTTTCACTGTCTGCCTTGTTCAACTTAAGATTCCAGTTTGTTTTAACTCACCCTTGATCATACAGAGGGCCCCATTTATAGCCTGATTTTAAAAACACATTTCTGATGAAATTATTATGTTTTTCTACCCTGCTTTCTAATGTTATATTTTAAAAATAAGGATTTTAAAGTACTCCCATTTCTTTAGTGTAAAACTGGTCTGTTTTAAAGAAAAAAAAACTCCCATATTTTATCTTCCCTCAAAGCACAGCAAGTAATATAATATCTTTTCTTTACAAATATCTGTAGTGCAGAAGCTCATGCAGAAATGTGTATACAAATCAACATGGAGCTCCATAGAGATGTTGTTAGCACTGTGCTCTAACTACAGAAACATGCATTAAATTACCACTGTTTTGTAGACTTCAAAGTCAAACATCAAATTATTTTAGCACCACACTACATTAAAAATATTGCAATGAATATTTTTTTAAAGCCAGAGTCATTAAAAAAAAAACCATACAAGATTAATAAAAAAAGAAAAATATAATTTTCCCTTTAAAACCCCCATGCTTTTGTGTAACATATACCTGTATTATAACTCTAATTTCAGGGAGACATAAATTAGGTATAGAAAAGATATTGGCCATGCCTTTCATTCCATAGTTAGCATTTAATCCAGATGTATTCCATCTACCACTTTCTCAAAGCGTTATAAATTCACAGGAAAATAAAATGGGAATTCTAGATATTAAACCTTCCTCTGTCCATCAAATGACTTTTATTTTATTATATTTTCAGTTAAAGTAGGAACTTAATGGAAACATGGGTCTAGAAACTACTTCTTTTCCTAATAGATGTTTCATTATTTTTTGTCTCACTATTTTAAGACAAAAATTTGATGTGGTAAAGGTGTTGGTTTTTTTTTTTTCATATTCAGTATCCTCTATATTAATGGTTTTTCAATATTAGTGTTTCAGCTGTCTTTCTATAATGAAAATATTTTCAAAGAGGTGTAGTAGTCATATCTTGGATTCATTATTTTACAGTGAAGTTCAGCAACTGACTACTTTCAGTAGAGCTGAAGGACAAAATGGACAAAAGTCTTTAACTCCCTCTTCTGACCAGATTTAACTTTGCTTAAAAGTGCTAGGCAAATGATATTTCACATATTTGAAAAAAATACCTCAGTCTTGAATGTTGTTAAATAGTTTATTTTAACTTTCTTTCACTTATTATCATTAATAATGCCAACAACATACAGAAGTGAGCAGGGAATCAAAGAAGAGATGGTTTGCTATGTACTGTTAACACTCTACCCAATTAACAGAACAAAAGGTTTGAATTGCAACATCTACTTCTTTAAGAGAAGTTTTTTTAATTTTGTGTTATAATCTGCATCATCATTTCAGTTAAGTATTTTAAGAAAATATTACAGTATTAAAGTATTAAGAAAAATTACAGAATATAGTGCTTAAGGATGATCATACAAATCAACAGATATTGATGTCCAGAGTTAGCGCAGTTAATTATTAATTGAAAAAAAAAAATGTTGATTTTGATTTTGGAAATTTTCCATCTTTGTGTGTGTATGTCTTCTGACAGCCTTTTCCTTCTCAACAAATGACTACTGTACTAGTTTTTCAACCCTTTGTACAGATTACCTTTATGGTATTTCCCAATACTAGACTTGAAATTGCTACTTCTAAGGATGAAAAGTGTTCTCTGAATTATTGTTTAAAATAATCTTTTGGTGTTCAAATGTAGCAATCTTTTCTTCAAAATGGAAATTTTGAAGGCAGTAACTTTTTTTTTTTGGCATATATTTCTCAGTTATAATGTTATATATATATATAGACTTCCTATTCTCCACCTTCTGGAATAGAGGGAATATTTGAGAATTTAATTCACCGACTCAGGTTTTTTTCATTACTGAAAAGCAAACAGGTCAGATTCTATTTAGAAATAAGTTATAAAGCACTTTTAAAGATAATGTTAATTGTGTATCAGTGACTGTGAAGCAGTGTAGGCAAACATTTAATATGTTACAGCAAAACAAGGGAATGAATCAATAATATAAATTTTGTATCTGAATTAATCTAAGTAAACAAGACTGTGGCAGTATAGCTCACCAAATTCTGAGTCCATCTATTTTTTTTTTTTTTTTCTTCTCTCTGTGTCTTATTTAAAATAGAAAACTGGTCAGCAAGAACAGTCAGGATGTCTTACCCACGGTGACAACTCCCCATGAGAACTGTACTCCTTTCACAATCTCCTTGAATTTATTTCTGCCTTTACTGTCAACATCTCCTGCCACCTGCACCAGAAAATTGCCTGCCTTCTGGGACAGAGAATTTTTACTTCATAGGAGTATAAAACTGAGCAATCCATGTTACCCAGAGCACAAATCTCTGACTTAATGATCCTAAGCTTCACATTTCAAATTTTTAAGGAGATTTCCTCACTTATGTCTGTACTTCAAAATCTAGTACTTATTTTTGTCTTGGCCCTGATTTCATTCAAACCTAAGGTTTAGTGCCAAAGTTATAGCTTTGTGTTTCAGTTTATCACTGGACATCTGTCTCTACATGGTTGTCCATCAGTCATGATACCATTTGCACTAAACTGGAATCCAATGCATATTTGCAGAATTAATTTAAAAAATCAAAGTGAACTTTCCTTCATGATGGTTGTCACATATTAATAGAACTGTGTTAGGTCTTAACAATGAAGGAGTTGTACATACAAGGTGCTGCAATGAACTCTGATGAGTGTCAATGCACATTTTGGAGAAAATTGCATCCTGTAGGAGGATGCCTTTTGTATTTCTTCAAACGAAAAAGTTTGTAACATGCGTCTGAACTATAATCTCTGCCAGTTCACTTCAATAAACACCATCCGTGAACACTCTAACCAAAATTTAGGCAATTTATTTTGCTGGGAAGACAACTAAACAGTAAACCACCAAAATGTATTCATAAGGCACAATCATGTCACTGGATTACTCATGAAATGTTATTGGTTAACTAGAATCTCCTTTTCAAAAAGTCTTGCAGTTCATGTCATAAACAGATAAAAAATAAGAAAATAAATAATTATTTAACTTTCTCTTGTCAGCATACTAATATAATTCTTTACATGTTTATTTAGGAGAAATTGTAGACATCCATGAAAGCTGTTCTTCATTTCCCTCAGTCTTTATTACTTACAATATCCACCTCTTAAATGGAATTATTCTGATGAGTCTACGCATTTGTTTTAGGCATTTTACTGGAAGGCCTAGAGCAGTAATTACAGGTATACAGGGCGGTGTCCTTCAAAATTTAATAGGCATCTGGTTTCTTGTGGAAAATGTAAATGACATAGAGATTCACAGTTTAAAAATTTTTAAACTTTTAAACTTCTCTTGCTTTGCATGGAAATTAATTCTTGATCATAGCAACACTTATTTTAATGGAACATTGTACTGGAAAAGAGAATTAAAATGTTGGTTTGTGTTAATCTGCTATATTATAGATGAGAACTTCTCTCAGTATGCCTTTTTTTACAGCGTTGAAACATCTCAACCTAATTTCAGTCCATAATTTTAATAATCATTTAAATAATATTTGTAAATTTCAGTTTGGAAATAAGTCAGATTTTATCAAAACAATTTTAGGCCATGGCTCCAACACCTATCTGAGATTTATTTCCTTATATTCCAAATATCTAGTACTGCCATGACTATTTAGTGACTATGAGCTTACTTGAGTGGAATTATAATAAATACAGTAATCTTCACGTTGAAAGAGCATAGCCTTGGATGATCCACAAATCAGAAATACTGGTTTTCATCAGCAAAGCAAGACCAAGATTCCTATGATTATGATCAAGAACAGACCTCTCTATCTCCGACAAAAGAGAAATTAATTTCAATGTTAAGCCATTTATACATTACTCAGGAAATGGTAGTCTGTCAATAAAGTATATTAATTGCTATGGTAGTCACAAACTGTAACATTATGAAATTCTTAATGAATAATGATAATAAAGGAAACAAAATTATGTCATGACCTGACCACAAGTTAGTAGGCAATAGCTGCATCTGTAAATTCTTATTTGTACATTTGGAAAGCTTCAAAGCCCAATTGCCTTTTCTAGCCTCAGTCAAAATATTCTTGTAATTTCAAAACAGTGTATCTGAAATATGAACTTGTCTTCTAGTCATTCATGAGAGACGTCTGCATTGTGCATGCTGACCAAGTGTACATCTGTACATATAGACACATATTTAGAAATATAAAAATATACGTGGAAATATGCATTTGTGTCTGTACAATCCTCCAACACCAAATCATCGTTAATGCTGTATTACTGCAAAAGCTGTTGATTGTATTGGAATTGTGAATTTTCACAGAAGATAGACAAAAACAATGACTCATATAAGTTGCCGTGTTTAAGCAAAATAAACTAAAAATATAATAATTTACATTATTAGGAATACTTTTACTGACAGAGAAAAGGAGATAGCCATGACATTGGAAGTCAACTTCTTCATACCATAAGACACTTATACCTGAAATATCACAAAGATTAGCTGCTCTGTCTTCTACAGTTGGAACAATATTACTAACTTTTATGTTCTAGTTGATACAATCAGAAGGCTTGTTTTTTTAAATTTATTCATCCTCCTTTTCTTCTGTTACTCTGTTTTTTTCCCTAACAGCTCATGCAGTGGAAATGAGGAGACAGGGAAGAAACAGTTGAAAATTCCCACTTAACTGTCATGCTGAATAAAGAGAATAAACAAAGGAATAAGTATTTTAAAAGTGTAAGAGATAATTTGACTTTAAGGGAAACATGTCCTCTTGTACCAAAAGAGATTCAGTTCTGCTAATTTAGCTGGTTTATATTGCCTTTGATTTCACAGTCTATCCAGTGCTTTGCAAACTTTGAAATGGTATGTACATTCTCTTTTACAGTAAAATATGGATGAATGTTCAGATTTTGTTTTTGAACTGATGATAAATAGAATGCTTGAAAAAAGAAAAACCTCATACTTATGGAAAGGCAACTAAAAGTTGTGTAAGTGGTCTAACACGTTTCATACATGATGAAAATATGTAAATCATGCATAAAAAGTGCATCAATCTGCACTGTCATTGTTTTCACTCTCAAGCACCTAATGAGATATACTTATTTCAATGTTAAGTTTAGTCAACAGTGTTTCCCTCCATCATGGGTACCTGTGCTCAAAGAACTCACAATATTAGTCAAAAGTCCCCTAGTACTATATAAGCAAAGAACAAACCTGTAGAACTCCTCCTAAATTACTTAAACCTCATCAAAATTATTATTTTAAATAAACCTGATTTGATTCTGAAGTTTTAATCAGAGAGAAGGCAGAACCCAAACAAAAAAGAGACTCATTCATGGAAAGCAAATAGAGCTTTTAAAATTTTTCAGCAAAACCAGTTAATAATTATTAAACCTACAATAATCTGGCAACAGTGTTAAAAATCAAAATTCAGGTGAAAAAAAGAGAAAAGTTGATCAGCTGAATTTAGACTCTTGTTTTAGTAAAGTCAATGATAATCTGTTCAACTTTTTCTTGAGCATACACGCTTTCATGCAGCATATCTTATAAAATCATATTTTTCATAGCTACAAAGTAAAAGAGTTAAATCAGAAATCAAATTATTCATCTCATGATGGATAAACTTAAACAGGGATTTTTCTTTTCTCTGCTAGCTTTATTTCACAATGTTTGAACATTGTAGATGTCTCTAGATTGTGAACAAAAAACCAGTAAACTGAAAAATGCCTACTACTTGAAGTTGCAACTCCAGTAGAAAGAATTTGGGTTATCACATACCCTGTAACATCAGTTACCCAGAAAAGAAAGAGTCTCTCTCTTAGATAGGTTTTTTAATCCCTCTATATGAGAGGAGATTGACTCACAAGGTAGTGAGTGTTTGCTTTTCCCTCCTTTCATGTCTTTAGCAGTTTTGAGGAAACTAATCATTTCCGTGTTATCCTCGGGTGAAAGAAAGTAACCTTAATAACAGGAAGATAGATGCCAAGTTTAACAGTTAGCATAACAGTTAATTATAAAGGTGTTCACAAGAGGGCTGTTTTTCTTCAGCTGTATGGGCTTCAATGCTGAAATTGGCACAGAATAGCTAGCAGAGGGAAGCCAATAAGGGGGTGTTAACTGTACTATAAGTCATAGAGATACTGAAAAGAGATTTATAATTTTCCTGTAGAGGTTGTTCATATTCACACTTATTTGATATTAGCATGCTACACCTTAGCGAAGACATCACCTTGAACTTTCTTCCTGATGATTACCCGTTTTCTCTCCTTGACAATTGACAAGCTTCACAGACTCATTAAACTGCTGAATTTGTAATTTGTAGAGAACCTTCCTCAATAGCACCTGGGTAACAGCAGAGAAGTGCTATAATGTGAACCTAGCATGCATTTTAATGCAAATCTTATCTTAAGCCAACTGCTGACACAGCAGCTGAGGTTTTTTCACCAGTCACAGAATAAAAATAATGTAACACAACACAAGAATTCCTGCACTGTAATTCCCATGCCTTTTAAAACTTGCAGCTCCATTTAGCTAATAGGTTTGCTCTTAAATTATGTTTATTAAGAAAAGATAGTAAAACCTTCAGCATTAACAGAAAGTCATGGAAACACAGAATGGGTAAAGTTGGAAGGGATCAGGGCCTGTCATCAGGTCCAACCTTCCTGTCAAGCATTGTCACCCTAGAGAATATTGCACAGGATTGCATTCAGACAGTTCTTGAATATCCCTAGTGAGGGAGCCTCCACAACCTCTCCAGGCAACTGTTCCAGTGCACAGTCATTTGCACAGTAAATAAGTTCGTCCTCTTGTTCTGCTGGAACTTCCTGGGCATCAGTTTGTGTCCATTGCCTCTTGCCCTCTTGCCTGGCACCACTGAGCAGAGCCTAATCCATCCTTTTGACACCCTCCCTTCAGATACTCATGGACACTGATGAGGTCCTCTCAGTTGTCTCTTCTCAAGGCTGAACAGGCTCAACTGTCTTAGCCTTTCCTCACAAGAGAGATGCTCAAGTTCCCTAATCATCTGTTCCCCTCCCCTGGACCTGCTCCAGAAGCTCCATGTCTGCTCTGCACTGAGGAGCCCAGAACTGGGCACAGCACTCCAGATGAGGCTTCACCAGGGCTGAGTAGAGGGACAGGATCACCCCCCTCGACCTGCTGGCAATGCTCTTCCTAATGAACCCCAGGACACCATTGGGAATACTGGGAATGCTGGGAATGCTCTTCATAATGCATCTCAGAAAACCTTCTTGGCCAGAAGGGTCCATTGCTGGTTTGGACAGCTTTTTTTCACTTTTATCCTGAGTGCTGCACCCCAACCTCCTCATCTGTATGAACTCTGTACTTAATGCAATATGTACATGGTTTCAATACAGAATTTAAATTAAAATTAATCAAAAAAAAAATTACATCATTCAATCTGATCCCTTTTTCAGTGTTCTTGTTATAATCTTATATAGGTTGCAGGCAGAAAAAAATGCGTTCTGCATAAAAAACCCCATAATTTCAGCAACTCAGTAAAATCCACATTGTGAAGTTTTTCAAAGACAGTCCTCTCTTATACAGAAGTGCTGTGAAGGTTCAGATTTTGATGGATAGAGCACTCCTAATTCAAATGGAAAAAACCCCCATACTGGTGAATTAGCTTTTTCTTGCACTAATTTATCTAATATATAGTTTAAATACTGCACAGTGTACCTTTTAATATCATTATTGTCCCAGGGCTATTGATTTCCAAAAAGGAAAACATGGATAAACATGGGGTCCAATATTAATATGCTGACATGATCAATGTAATTTTGCATATAATTGCATCTTTTCCACCAAAAAGTAAAGTAACCAACAATCTAAGGAAATTGCAAATTGCATTTGATTGACATGCAGGCGTTGTTTCTGGAACTTATTCACCAGGTGATACAAAATACCTGGGCATGAAAAAACAACACAACTGGGGGAAAAAAATAAAGTTAAATTAATTTTCTGCACCCAATTTTCATACAAATATTTGTTCACAAACACAAACCCTGTTTTCTCCATTTGCTAACCAGTCTTGTACATTCATTTATGTGCTTGGAACACTGAAGTTGAAAAGTAATAGGAATAACTATCGAAACCAAACAGATGCAAATAAATTAAAATATCTTTCAGGACTCTCAGGTTTGGATTTTTTCAGTGACTGTTTTTGTGCATCATTTTGATTTGGTTTTATAAGGCATACTCTAATTAATTTGGGGCCACAACTATTTTTTCTTGCCAGAGTTGTAGGTCGCAGAACCTGAATGAAGCCTTGACCAGAGGGGCATGTCCATGTCTGTTTAGTGACAGAAAGGATATAATTAGGAAATATCAAACAAATGTTGAAGTTGAAAAAGGAAACAAAGGGATAAAGGGGCACAGTAACTATTCAAAAGATTACCATTTTAAAGCATTAATATTAATATTTATATCCATAAGGACACACTGTCCATGAATACAAGCCAAGCATGATCTGCAAGTTATAGATGGAGTACCCCAGCTTTTTAGTAATTTCCTTTGATGATAATGACATATGTTAGTAAGGGCAGAGGTGGTCAACTTTAATGTTGCTGAATCCAATATATGAACACTTAAAATGACAGAAAGTGTCTCTGCTTTGTAGGTTAATGGGAGCATAATAGACCTCAATAAACCTGTTTTCCTCTCCTTCCCCTCAGCAAAGGCCATGCTCACTAATGCAGAACATGAATCAAGTTAGCAGGAGCTTGACTTAACAAAGGTTGGACAGGCTAAACTTGTCTCTGTTGTGCCAGTAAAAAGCTAGACTGTATATGATTTTTAAATGTTGAAAGATTGTGGGGTTTTTTCTGAAATGTTTAACTTGCTTTATAGACAAATCTACAGGTAACTAAATTGTTGAAATACAACCTATTTTGATAGCTCTAAAATACACACTATTTAAAACTGTATTTCACCAAGTAATACTTCAAAATTAATTACTAATTTTCACTGCTCCTTTATAGCCCTAGTACCTACTAGCTTTAACAATAGTAAAGTGTGATTACAGCTTGCTGATGATGTTCCTACACAAGATCCATCTATCCAATCAAGGCAGATCAACTACATGATAAGGTGAGGTTTAGCTCAGCTTATGTAGAACCACATCCCTTTTCACCATCTGGAGAGTTTTTCCTTGTGACGGTTAGAATGTAGTAATGATTTTGTTACTGCAATGTTCCTGCTGATTGTATGCTTTCCAGGGGAATGCAATAGGCATGTTGCAATAACATCTCTGTTTTGCATTGAAGGCTCACACCCAGGCCACAGCTGTCTGACTGTAGACCAGAGCACAAAATATGCATGTGGGGATTTAGTGCCAATGTAAAGTGCTAAAAACTGCCTGTCAGTTAATGCAGTAAACCTGTCTACCTATAGAAACAGAGGGAAGCATGTGGTTGTGAAAGTTTAAAACTAACTCTTTCAGAAAAATAGCTTGTTTTTAGTATCCCAACCTTCTTTAGTTACCATTCTTCCACTGAAAACACAGCCATGGAAGAGTGGTTGAAAATCATTTTTGCACTTCATTTGTCTAAGAGGAAAAATAAGAGCAGCCCTATAAATTCTGGTTAGCATAACAGTGAGGACTTAATCTGAAAATGAGATGATGATTTTAACTGGTAGGTGAATTAGTTTTACCAAAGTTAAGACTATCCTTCTCTGAGAACAGATGCTTGTTTTTCTGGAAGGGAAAAGAGAATAGGAAAGTAAAGGCAAAGGGAAAAGAGATTCCATTTAATTACTGAGAGGTTTAAAATTTCAGTTTTATTTTGACCTGGAAGAAAACAAAAATATTTTAAAATAAAATATTAATGAACCTTCAATTTCAGTGTTTACACATTTATTATAATATAGAAACCTTTAAATCCTCTATCATATGAAACAGTTCACAAATAAAATTGATAAAATATGATGGGCTACCAAAACAGTTAATCCTCTGATTACTCTACTATTAACATTGACTTGACACTTGTATGTATTAGCCACATCTCTTAAAATATTTTTGCTCTGTCCTTTGAAAAATAGATGATCATTTTGGTATTGGGTCAAATATTCTGTCTAAAGGAGAACTCATGACTATAACATGCTTTGACATTTTAGTGAAAGATAAATAAATTTTTTTTAATTTTAATAGAATTGTGATATATTGAAACTATGCATAGGAAAGTCTAAGATACGGCTTTGCATCTTATCATAGTACAGGAATTTAGAGAGAGTTTCTGGTCTTACATTAATGCAAAAATAATTGAAGACTTACATGAATATGGTGTTAAGTCTGTAAGTTTTTCAGAAAACATTTTGTTTCAGAAGATAAAGGTTCTATTGTCTTGGTTATTTGTTTGGTTTTTTTTTAAAGAAAACTATGCCTATGTATAGGCATACAGTTACATGTATAAATCATGTAAAATGTTCTTCATATTCCTGATGGACATTAGTGAAAAGAAGTGTCCATCAGGTGTCCATATTGGGACCGGTGTTATTTAGTACCTTCATTATTGACTACATAAAGGGACCAAGTGCACTCTCAGCAAGCTTGCAGATGACACCAAACTGAGTGGTGCAGTTGGCACACCAGAAGGATGGGATGTCATCCAGTGCAACCTAGACAAGGCTGAGAAGTGGGAGCATGGAAATCTTATGGGGCGTAAACAAGATCAAGTGAAAGATGCTGCACCTGAGTTGGGGCAACCCCGATATCAACACAGGTTGGGGATGAGCAGATCAGAGCAGCCCTGTCCAGAAGGACTTGGGGGTGCTCGTGGGTGAGAGACTGGACATGAGCCATGAGCACTCCCAGCCCAGAAAGCCAAATGTGTCCTGGGCTGCATCCAAAGCAAGGTGGGCAGCTGGGCCAGAGAGGGGATTCTGCCCCTCTGCTCTGCTCTGCTCTGCTCTGGTGAGACCCCACCCACATTGCTATGTCCAGATCTGCCACCAAGATTATTAGAGGGATGGAGCACCTCTTGTACAAGGCTAAGAGAATGGAGAGTGTTCAGACTAGAAAAGAGAAAGCTTTGGGATGACCTAAATGCAGCATTCCAGTACCTGAAATAAGCCAACAAGAAAGATGGAGAGAGACTTTTTACAAGGATGTGTAGTGATAGGACAAGGGAAAAAAGAAAAACTGAAAGAGAGAGGGTTTAGATTAGATGCAAGGAATAAATTCTTTATTGTGAATGTGGTGAGCTACAGGAATGGCTTGAACAAAGAAGTTGTGGATGCCTTATTCCTGGAAATGTTCGAGGCCAGGTTAGAAGGAATTCTGAGAAACCTGGTCTAGTGAAAGGTGCCCCTGCCCATTGCAAGGGGGGGTTAGAACTAGATGATATTTAAGTTCTCCTCCAACACAATCCATTCTATAATTCTGTGATACTGTGATAATCTTAAACATTTTCATAGTATCCTAATTTCCTCCAGAGGGTCTATTTGGATTTTTTTTAATTATTCAATTAATTTTACAAAGGAATTTTTAATTATTTTTTTTTTACTTATTATTGGGGACTATTGAAGAGGAAGCTTACATGTTACATAATCAAGGACACATTACCTGAGTGGCTCCAGTACAATTCTTCCTTCTTGAATATTTTTAAAAATTTTATGTATTTGTGTATCTCTTTCTGTATATATTTTTATTCTCCTAAGATTTATATATGCTTTGGAATCAACAAAGTAGAAAGCAAATTTGAGGAATTAATCTGAAAACATTTAAGTAAAATCTGAAAGATACAGAAAAGGTACCATGAATATCAACTGTAAAATTTGCTCAGAAGTGGGTGTGTTTGTATTAGGAATTACTCATGAATGGTCAAAGATAAGACTCTACAGAAATTTACACTTTTGGGGGGAACTTCACCTTTATAAAAAGAATAGATTAAAAAATGCAAAAAAATGCCTTTCAGAGTCAGTTAGATGTTTTTGCATTTGTGGGATTCTTTTGTTTGGTTTGCTTTTTTTTTTTTTTTTGGCAAATGGTTCACCAATGTCATCCTGTGCATCCAAAATAAATAAAAACAAACCATGAAGTCTTACCAACTTTTCTAGTTGTATTTCTAGGAACAGTTTCAAGAAAGCCTCATCTATAAGAATGCTCTTTTCATGGAAGTCTATTTTCTGTTTTTTCTTGCAAGTATGTGTGAAATTTGGATGACTTTATAAAAAAAAAACTTCAATATTCATCCAGTTCTTCTTTCTATCACCTCTGCATGACTTCTGACCTCTTCTCTCACCTCTTCTACTTTATTTATTATATTCTATGTAAAATACTCTTGTAATTTAGATTTTTTTTAAAAACTTACTTCATATCTGTGTTTGCACTGCCATCACTCTTGTAACAGTATTGACTTTTATAAATCCACCTTTTATTGTAATCTATTCTTTCTTCATTATTCATAGAATGAGTAGAAGAACATCTATAAAAAACAGCATAAGTGCACCCAATGTTTACACAATCACTGAAGTGACATAGCAAAAGGAAGTGATGGATTCTCCATGTATTTAAATTTTCAGACCAAGATTTTATGTATCTTTGAAAGGAATTCATTAGCCAAAAGAAAACATTACCAAGGGATTTATAGAACTGTGTTGTTGTATTATACAGTGACAAGGTAAAACTAATCAAGTTATGTAAAAAATCTATTATGCCCTAAATCATGTCAAATATTCCTGTGTGAGAAAGTTTTAAAATAATATACTCTTACACTAAAGATAAACTCTGTATAAATTTAATCAAAAAATTAATCATGGTCATTACTACATACACAGCATAATTTTCTTATTTCAGAGATCTTATGAAATTGTATATCTGACCAAAAAAAAATCCAACCAAAATCAACCAGCCAACAAATGGAACCAAAAAAAAAAACCAAAACAACAACAACAACAACAAAAAAAAACCCAACCAAAAAACAAAAAGCAACCCCATACAATTACAATTTCCATTTCTAATACAAAAAAGATCATAGAACCAAGTCCTGTATTTGCTAATAACCATGTTTCCTCTACACTTTGAAATCCAAGGAACAGTTAAAGTTGTAGCAGTTAAAATTTATCCATTAATTAGAGCTGGAAGCAAGCACCCATGAAATACAGGTGATAACCATAAATCAGAACAATTAGTCTGTCTAAAAAAGCAACATGCTCAAATCAGAAACTCTCTACCACCTGCTCATTTAATATTAGGTTGCAGTGCTTTTTTCTGTTCTGATGAGACAAATCTGTATGGGATGATGTGAAATTTTACAGCTATGCATCCCTCAAGGTTATTCTATGAAAGAAATTCTCTGCAGCTAAGATTTTTTGCATTTAATCATCTTGAAAACTACCAGTAGTTTCAAAGAGGCATGAATAAAATTAGGAAGAAACATGAATGAAATTAGGTAGGTCTTTGTAGGTTTGAGTGAAATAAATTGATACAGTCCACTTCCCAAACTCATTTCAATATATATCACTATTAAATGCTGGGATGAGAATTACAAGTGAAAGCTACATATCCTGCCATATTAATGCAAAAGAGAAAGAAAGAAAAAGACACATTATATAGACCTTCAAGACTCCTGCAGTGACATGAAAAGAAACATAAACAGGTAAGGACAAAGCTGAAGAGGCAAAGTGACATATGTCATTTATCTCTTCACTCTAAGAGCTCTGCCTATTGTGGAAGGACAATTAGTGGTATGACTTATATTCTATTAGGCCATAAATTTTATTAAACATAATTTCAGCTTTATTTCAGAGTAAGTCATTTTTTCAGGTCTTATAAATAATACAAATCTTCAAGGAATATCTACATATCTCTATTTCTCAGGAAAAAAAAGAAAAGGCAAAATAACCCCCAAACAAACAACAACAACATCAAACCAACAAACCACCACCACCACCAACAGCAACAACAAAAAGAAAAAAAGCAGTGACAATCAGGAATTTCTCACTGAAAAAAATAGAAAAAAATACTTGGTCATCGAGGCCTTTGGGGTGTACATTTTTTATCTCAAGACAAAATAGAAACTGGGCTTATTTGGATAACTGCTTTTCTAATTAATACCATGACTAATTTTCTTACTCTGGCCTCACTAATATGCATGGGTTTCATAGCAGTTCAGAGAAAAAGAGATGATATGATATGCCAGCCCACAGACTATTGTTGTTATATCTCACACTTATTAATGCTTCCTCTTCCCTCTCATCCTTAGCAAAGTAAGAATGATTGAAGAGGAAAACTTCTGTTACGTGTAAGAAACTGGAAGGCTACTGCAATCACTATTCATTAGAAGTGCTCTGAAATAAAAAAGTTAAGCATAACACTAAGTGGGTATTTTTTTCACTCTCAGCAAGACTCCATGGCAACAATACTGCAGAATAGCCACTGGCCAACACACTGCTAAGAGATTATTAGTCAGGGTTACTAGAAACTGTTCCTGAAAGGCGTAAAAGAAAATTAAAAAAAAAAAATCTAGATGGTGAAATTATCCACTGAAGGTTACTTAAATTATTTAAGCTCAAAAAAAGTTGTAAACATGTAAAAAATTCAGTATGGTTTGGAAATAAACAGTATGAAAAAAAAATGAAAAAAGCTGTGATTTAATGATCTTTATCTTCTTTGCCCTCCCTAAAAAATTGCAGGCAAAAATGCCCCCTTCTACAATCATATTCCAGTCTTCAACTGTAAAATTACAATTGAAATAATTCTCTTTTTTATTTTCATGAGACCAACTGTTAATATCAGTTATTTCTGTTTAAACACTGTAGAATGCCAAATCAATGAGATTAGTTTCTGACTCTAAAGAAACAAAACCTGAAAATCATCTATCAGAAGAAAAAATTACTCAACTATTCTTCAGCTGGAAAACACATATGTAAATACAGTCAATACAGTCAAACTAAAATTGTACCAACATCTGCATTTTTTCAGGTTTGCTGTATTAATATATCATTTAGAAAAATATCATGTAATGTCACATACTTTACAAGTATGTTATTCAAAAGCAAAAGCTTTTCAAAGAAGCCACTTTGAAATCACAGTAATTACGGTATCTGTGAATACAGAAGGGCAGAAAAGAGAGACAGAGAATTCTAAATAATGGTTTTATATCACTTTTTTTCTTCTTCTCCGGGGAATGAGCCTGAACATTTATTTTCCATGCTACAGGGAGACCTTGTAAAAAGCTGGAAATCCATCTTAGATACTCAGCTGTATCTTAGGTCGCGTACCGCTCAGTAAACATCCATAGAATTGCATATGACAGGTAATATTTCATAATAGTTTCTTCACTCCTAAGCTGCCCATTCCTTAATGTGAACTACTATAACTGAATTAATATTCAGCTGAAATTGGAAATGTATCATTAATTCTTTTATATCAAAATTAATTTAATTATGGGAGGAACTGCATAGATGAGACCAGGTTTGGAAGTTCATACTTTAAATTGAAGAAAAAAGGTATAATTAGAGGTTATTTGAGAAAAAGTCATGTAGTCCTGTTATATTTCACCCACATTCCCAGTACTAGAATGTGCTTCAGTATTAGTAGAGTCATCAACAGACATGATGCTGTTTAGAAGTTGATTGCTTGTTGTGCCATACAAATAATAGCTCTCTACACGTGGCAATCAGAGGCTCAAAATGGTATAATTTGGTACAGTAAATCTCAAATTATGTTTTTCTTTTCAGGAGGAAGGAGCACAATGTAACCTGAGTATTGTGGCTTGCATAGCTCATAGTAACACAATACACTTGATTCTCAATTACAATTACACATTTTATCACCATTTACCGCTGAGAAAACAGAGGTAGTAAATGCTGCCAGACTATAAGTGTAGCTTTTCACACCTACTTTGTAAGAAAAACGACTACATCAGGTGCAATTTTGGATAATCAAGTTGGTGATTACTTTTCTTTTCAGGACAGTATTGTCAGAAATGAACAGTTACTCAGGGTGTAGTCTCAGGATAAATTTTATTGAGAAACCAGTTTAAGAAGCTCTTTATTGCTGCTCTGAAATAGAGGCAGCCTTCCGAACCAACCAAAGCTATTGTTTTCAGTGGAAGACTTCATTGGTAGCACCAATACGTAAACGTAAGAAAGGTCAGAAAAAGGAACTGCATTACTGGTTTTTACTATGATCATTTCAGGTTTACATCACAGCCCCACATAAATCTCTGTTAGAACAATGTAGGAAGAAGCAAGCAAGTGTGAAAACGGAAACTGATAAACAGAACAAGAAGAAGAAAAAAAAGAAAAAGAAAAAGAAAAAGAAAAAGAAAAAGAAAAAGAAAAAGAAAAAGAAAAAGAAAAAGAAAAAGAAAAAGAAAAAGAAAAAGAAAAAGAAAAAGAAAAAGAAAAAGAAAAAGAAAAAGAAAAAGAAAAAGAAAAGCATTTTTACTGAAAGAGATTTTTCTGTGCTCAAATGCAAAATCTTTGACATGGACACATCAGAGTCAGAAGAAAAGCTCAGGTAAATGTCCTTGTGAATAAGAATCTCATTTTTTTCCTGGCAAAATCCTTTTAGTATTTTAAGGCACATGCCTGAGAAAAAGGATGCTGTATAATGTTAACATTCTCTGTCTCATATAATAATATGGTGCAACAAAGGAGATGTATCAGGTACCCTAAAATAAGATAGTAATAGTCCATAATTCTCAGCATGAAAAATTAGGGACATCATTGCATAACATTTACAAATAAGGTAACTAGTGGAAAACCATTGATTTCTGATGTTTATAAATATAATAACTTTTCTAACTTGCCTCAAATGAAACTTATTTTCTTACAGGTTTCCAATATACTCTGGGCTAGGAATATAAAAAACAGAGGACAAAATCCATGACTAAAAATGGATACAGTTAACAGCTTTGTTTTACTATGTAATCTAATAGAATATTTATCTAACGGAATATAGAGAAAGTTTCAATCAAATTATTTCCTATATTCTGATTTGAAATTTTCAAGTTGAGGACACATGCAAAAGGAAAAAAGGGAAGGGGAAAGGATTACTAAATGAGAAGATATATTTAAAGAACACAGAAATCTTAACAAAAGAGTTTTCTCCCATATATTTTCATCAGTCATTTCACCAGGAGTTTAAAATTCCAGAGTTTAACACAATTTAAAATGGAGTCTCTACTCATTGACCATTTTTGTCCTTTCCTTAATCTGAAACTTGGGGTCTCCACATGAACATATTCAGATACCCAGTACAGCAGAAAACACTTCTGGATTATTTTTAACCACATGATTAATGGATCTGACTAAAGATAGATTGTACTTTTCCAGTAGGGAGCATTTTCCATACTTTCTAGGATAAAATACACATCTACCAGCTTGTAAGTACAGGTACAATTGGGTAAAAAAGAAAACCCTGAGAAAAATTTCCAAAGAAATTTCATAAAAAAAGAATCCATCTGGTGATTATCTTTTACTCCCTGTGGTGCACTGGTAGTATTTTTTAGATTAATTTTTCAATAATATACAATATTAATCTGAATTTCACTTAAAAGAAAACACACAAAAAAAGAAAAAAAACCCAAGAAAACAAACCCTCTGTACAAATGGAAAAAATGAAAACCAGAATTATGGCACACACCTTATCAAACTAATCTGGAAATAATTCCCGACTAAGCTCTCTGATTTATTTAAAAATCACAGTGATGTATTCAAAGAATAAAGTTGCAGAATATTACTATAAACAAAAGAATGTCGTTAGTCTCTGTCTATACCACACTCTGTGGACAATCACTTTCTCTCCAAAAATACAGACAATTCAAAGATACAGAAATCCAAACAGAAAATTTATTTCTATATTAATTGCTGTTAATATTGTCATGCAAAGTACACCTCCCAGCCATTTTTTTCCTTTGGCAATAATCATACAAAATATCATAGTATTTAGAACTCTGTAGCTTCTCTCACAGTTAGCTTATGTTATTTATAGGAGCTAACATTTTGTGTTTCAGTGTTTAAGTCCCTTTGCCTGACTAGGTGATATAAGGTGAGGAAATATGGATTATCTTTCCTTCTTTCTTTTTTTTTTTTTTTGTTTTGTTAATAGGCATAGCTAATATTAATAGGATAAGATTAGAAAATAAATTTATAAGTGGAGTATCTTTTTAATTTAAATTCTAACAAGCATTTCAAACAAATGCAACATCCCAGAATACTCGTGTGAAAAAAACAGGCATCTCAATGTTATGCTTTTGCTCTTTGTCTTCACACAGATAAATAGGGAAACCAGCATAAATTAAAAACATAGTAGCATGGATATCAGGTCTGACTGGCTGTCTAAACAACAGTGAAACTGTATTACAAGCCTTTGATAGAGAAATGTGTTCTTTCTCAAGAAAATAATATATATTATCATAAAAAATTTGTTACTATATGAGTGAAGCTCATTCCTGTATGGAAATCTGACTCAATACAAACTGTGTATTACTAAATTATTAAAATTTATAAAAGATAGAGAAAATAAGAATTAAAACACCCAAAATATATCTGCCTATATATGTATACATATATATGTCTGAAGGCATATATATATATAAAAATTAAGGCAAACTAAAGCAAACTAAAACAAAGTTAGAACAACAAGAGCAGCAATAAAAAATAGCACCTCCAAACAAACAGAAAAACTTTTTGATTTCTCATTTTCCCTTTGGAAGTTGGTCCTTATAATGCAGAATTTCGACATGCACCAAGTACCAAAATCAATGTTGTCCTGGAGATTTTCAAGTTTTCTCCACCTACTTTTTTCCATAGAGATTTTAGAAGTCTTGTGTTTGATTTATTTGTTTATTGTATTGTTTTTTCTTAGTAAAAAACAATCTGAAAATTAAGTGACTCTTTAAACCATTTTCTGGAGGCAACATTCTCGCTAGTGGTCCTAAGGAATGCTTTTGCTTGTTTATGCCTACTGTCATGACGGAGAGAAAGAAATACATTTATAAGTACTGCTTTAATGTGTACAGAATTGAAGCAAAATATATAAAAAATTTAGAAGTTAAGTGTAAAAGGATAAGTGATATAACCTATATCTTGAACAGCAAAAAATAGAAATAAAATTTAAAAATTACTCTAAACCAATAAACTTCTCATGAGTTATTTTGATTTATGGTCTCTATTTTCATTTCACACAAGTAATCTATATTAATACAAACACAAAGCTTCGCCTCTGCTTTATTAAGTAGCACGCGTCACATTTCATGCCTTTAAAAATGGAAAAAAGTAGCAATATTTGGTTAATGTAGCAGATCGTTTGCTTAAGACTAGCATGAGGTGAAATTTAAATGACTTTCAAATGGGGAGATATACTACTATGGTTTCTTCACCCTATTTGGCCTTGGCTTTAGCATTCTGATGTTGAAAATTCTAGCAGAGAGATAAAACAGGCAGAATTATAAATATGACATAATACAGCTATTACTTTCTAACCTTTAGATAGGCAAAATGATAATTTCAAATAGATTCTATCAGAATAAATGAATGTGACTTTGCATTGACAAAGGTCTTTGTGCTGAGTGTACATAACAGTCCAATTTTTACTTTGAGAGTTCAGCTTTATTTGACTGCGTAAAGAATATGCTAGATGCATAAAATATTCTTTCCAGTTAGAAAGAATGGCTGAAGATTATTTGTTCAGTGTGATATAATAAGCGACTTTTATTCCAGAAAGTGCTGATGTCTCAGTGAGACAATTGGCTGAACATTTTTAAAATAAGGTTTAATTAGGCCTGCTATAATGCCTACACACTGAAGAGAGCTAGGTACAGAAAGTCTCTGCCCCTAAATATAAGAGATGCTGGCTAAAGACAAGGGAAGGACCAAAATGCTTGCTCACAGAGTAGCACACAAGAATTCCAAGGTAGCACAATTCAATAGTTACAAAGAAACAGAATAAACTAAAGCTATATAAAAGAAGAAACTTACAGTCAGGAACCATGAGGGCTACTAATCTCATCACTATTTACCTCCTACAAAATATAATCAGTATCTGAACCCAAAATGTTGTTTGTGACAAATCCTGTATAACCATGAGCTTGGTAAAGACTGTTAAACTTTGGAAATGTGTGTAATCACCAAATGAGAGGCACCAACACAGTACATTCATAAATGCTGAGCACGTCTTTAGGAAGCTGGTAGTGACTTAATTGAATGCACTTCCCAGAGGGTAAAAATGAAAGGTACATAGCTTTGAGTTAGTTAAACTTTAAGTTTTTCACACTGAATTAAAATAATAAATATTACACTGGAAAGGGGAGATACTATAGGAAAGCATAGGTTTAGACAGCATTTTTGGAATTTTCTGCTCATTCATAATTTCTAGTTGTTGAAAAAATAACTTTTGTAAAAAAAATATTTTCATGTGTGTGGTTTTTTTGTTTGTTTTCTAACTAAAGAAAAAAATAACCTTCAAATGGAGAAACTTATGAAGTTATAAAACATTTTGCTTTAGAAATGAAAACTAAAGCATATGTAGGTTAAAAATGGATTGAGAACTGTGCTAACAGAGGATCCTGAGAAGGCAGAGTTATTGAACATCTTCTTTTCATTCATCTTCACTGATCACACCAATCTCTAGGGATCCCTGGTACAGGAGACCAGGGTAAAGGAACGTTGGAAGGAAGACTTTCTCTTGGTCAAGGAAGATTGGATTAGGGTCAGGAAAACTTGACATACAAAAATCCATGGGGCCTGATGGGATGAGTGCTGAGAGATATGGCATAGCTGGGCTGCTCACAATCCTCCTTGAAAGGTTGTGGCAATCAGGAGAGGTACCTGAGAACTGGAAGTTGGTAAATGTCATCCTGGTCTTCCAAAAGGGAAATAAAGAGGATCCAGAGAACAACCAGCCAGTTGGCATCATCTCAGTCCCTGAAAAGGTGATGGAGTGCCTCTTTGTGAAGGTCATCTCTAGCCATCTTCTGTCTTAAGAAACTGATCAGGAGTCAGGTTGAATTCATTTAAGGGAAGTCATGTTTCAACAACCTGATTGTCTTTTATGACGCAGCAACTACCTGGATGGGTGAGGGAAGAGCAGTGGATGTTTTCTACCTCAACTTCAGCAAGGCTTTTGACTCTGTCTCTCACAGCATCCTCGTAGGCAAACATAGGAAGTGTGGATTAGATGAGTGGACAGTGAGGTGGATGGAGAACTGGCTGAATGGGGGAACCCAGAGGGTTGTCTTCAACGGTGAAGGGTCTGGCTGGATGCCTGTCACTAGAGGTGTCCCCAAAGGTTCAACACTGGGCCCAGTACTGTTTTATTCGTTCATCAATTACTTGGACAAAGGGACAGATGTCTCTTCAGCAAGTGGCAAAGAAGGTCACTGGACATTACGAAGAGCACTGACAGAAGGTTGAGGGAGGTGATCCTCTCCCTCTGCTCAGCCCTGGTGAGGCCACATCTGGAGTGCTTGCTCAGTTCTGGGCTCCTCANCAGCCCTAGGGAGGCTGCACCTGGAGTGCTGTGCCCATTTCTAGGCTCCTCAATACCAGAGAGACACGGAGCTCCTGGAGCAGGTCCAGCAGAGGACAGCAGAGATGATTAAGGGGCTGGAACATCTCTCTTGTGAGGAAAGGCTGAGAGAGTTGGGCCTGTTCAGCCTCCAGAAGAGAATATGAGAGGCATCCTTACAAACATGTGTAAGTATCTGAAACGAGGGTGCCAAGAGGAGTGAACCAGGCTCTGCTCAGTGATGTCAAGAAATAGGACAAGAGGCAATGGGCAGAAACTGATGCACGGGAAGTTCCGCCTCCTTATCAGGAAGAACTTCTTTACTGTGTACTTTTCTTTCCTACGATAACTTGCTATGATCCCTTTCAACCTGACCCATTCTATGACTCTGTGGTATAGCATAAAAATGGCTTATAAAAAAAAAAAAAAAAACCCAAAAGTTAAACTGAGACAAAATAAGATGCCATTATTTACTGCTAAATTATTATCTTTTCTGTGTGTGACAGTAACATTCTTATTGACTTCAGTGATCCTGGTAAGCAGTCAGAAATTTACATTTCATTAAGATCTTAGAATTATTGAAAATTTCAAAGCTTTCTACTTACAAAAAGACCCTGTTTCTTTCTCCAAGGTAATTTGTACTAGTATTTGTGAAGGTTCACGCTTGAACAACTCCTCTGTACTAACATGGAACTCAGCACTTGACATTTGACTGGCCGCTGAAGAGACCAACTATAAATTTGAGTAGAATAATTTTATAAGACTACTTTTTTCCCATTTACCAGACAAACCAAATTCATAACTGGAAATAACATTAGTTGGTAAGACTATTGTTATTTCTAGATCACAATAATAAATACAGGAAATTTCGCTTGTGACAAGACTGAGACGTATGCCAGAGATGCTTTTTTCCAGGAATAAAAATGGTGGGTGAAATTTTGGCTAATAGAGCAAATGGCAATAGAGCAGACGTTGTCGTTTCAGTGTCACTATTTCACAGAGACTGGAAAAAGTCCTAACAAACGATTATTAGGATAGTATTCTTCCACTGGGGACATAAAATGGCTAGTTTCTCATATTAAAGCATACTTTAGAATCTATATTTTTATAGGTATTTTTATAAGAGGTTTTTTTATCCTGAAGTCCTGTTCTATGCTCAGTAGTACTGTAGGGAACAAAATGGTTTTCAAGACATTTCCTTAGACTGTGTGAAGGCAGTGTCTACTACTAACACTCTCAAAACCCACAATATTGCCAACATTCAGAATCCCAAATTATGGCATTCCTTTAGTCTAGATACCTATTACCAGAGCTTGTCACAAAAAGTCAAATGCTTCAGTTTCATGTAAACACTAAACAAATATCACCTGCGTAAATCTAAACAAGGTCACTACGTTCCTTAAAATGAATTACTGTACAAAACCATACCTAAAAAGAGCTATGTATTATTACGTCAGCTGTTTGTCCATATTTTAAACAGTAGTTGCATTGTGTCTAAAGCATCTAAAGCAGCGGGAAAGGATATTTTAATAAAATAGAAAAAGTAATCTTACCAAATATTCTATTAGAAGAATGTAAGGAATCAATACATGTGTCTTGGGGTGATGT
>VZTX01000288.1:1907-24651 GCA_013400915.1 Pardalotus punctatus | reverse complement strand
CAAGAAAACATTGGATACTGAGACAAGAAAACCTTGGATAACTCAGCATTTTCCATGGCCATTGAGATTCCCTGTCCCTCCTAGCGGCACCCCCGTGCTGTTTTTGAAGTTTTTCGTGATCCCTTTCACTTCCAGAACTATGGACTTGCTTAGCTTTTTTATTTTGCCATACTCCCTGCTGAAAAAACAAACGAAAAAACCCCCCAAAAAGGTGGTGTTTACGGTCAGAGTGTGTTTCGACTTCTTTAAAGTTAGAGGCTGTGCAAGTATTTGAGACAATGGAATTTGGTTTGTTGGTTGGCACTGTCAGAATAACAACCATAAATTTCCACTAAAAAGAGAATCAGGTGGTAGGAAATGCTCTGTGGTGCAGAATGAAATCTTTCTGATGTAGGAACAGGTTGGTTGTGTCTCCAGACATGGGTGGGAGTGTGGAGTTTTTTGAATATTTTAAATACATTTCTTGTAGAAATTCTCTTTCTTTCTGTCCGCAGAAATTAATTTCTGAACTTCAGAAATTGTTTTCTACAAAAAACGAGACCTTCGTGTTAAAGCTGTGGCCCCTGTTTGTCAGATTGCTTGGCAAGGTAAGCACCAAGGCAATCAAGAATCTTCAGAAAAGGAGTTTTTAACAGCATAAAAACCTTAATTTTGAATTTTTTTCCTCCTCAGACTCTTCATCGGAGCGGCAGCTTCATCAACTCCTTGTTGCAGCTGGAGGAGCTGGGATTTCGGAGTGGCTCCCCAGTGGTGAAGAAAATTGCTTTCATTGCATGGAAGAGCCTCATTGATAATTTTGCTCTGAATCCAGGTAGATTTTAAAAAAAAAATAACTCAAATTGTTTTGCCTGGGAGAGGATATTTCATAGTGGTCGCTGCTGTGGTAGATCACACTGGATTTTCACATAGTGTTTACACATGGCTGAAATTCAAGTTTTGGGGTTTCTTTTTTGTTTTGTTGGGGTTTTGATTTGGTTGGGGTTTTTTTTGTTTGTTGGTTTTGGTTTTTAGTTTTTTGCTTGTTTTGGGGGTTTTTTTGTTTGGGTTTTCTTTTTCCTTTTTTGTTGTTATTTGTTTTTTGTTTTTTGTTTTTTGTTTTTTTTTTTTTTTCTTTTTTGTTTGTTTTGTTGGGTTTTTTATTTTTTGGTTGGTTTTTTGTTTGGGTTTTTTTTTGTTTGGTTTTTGTTTTNTTCTGAGGAGAAAACTTTGATTTTCCTTTCCCTGGGGCAGATGGGACCTAACAGAGCAAGGAAGAGGGAATTTCTTCCTTTTTCTCACAGAATCCCAAAATGGGTCAGGTTGGGTCGCCTGTTCCAACCCCCTTGCTTAAGCCAGGTCAGGTTGGAATTCATAAAATTTAATTTCAGTCTTGGTATTAAAAAGTAATACTTGATTTTTCCAGAGTTGTTCTAGATAAGAATTAGAGCAGTAAGATAATCTGAAAGGTTGGCGTGTTTGACTTCTGCAAATTACCAGAGTTTTGAACTAGACTATATTAAGAAAAAACATAATGATTTCATCAGATCTTGCTGCCCTGTGATTTAATCATTTCCATTGCTTAAAATACACTTTTTTTTGCTCTTCCAGACATCTTGTGCAGTGCTAAACGGCTGAAACTGCTGATGCAGCCCCTGAGCTCCATCCACGTGAGGACAGAGGCTCTGGCACTGACCAAACTGGAGGTGTGGTGGTATTTGCTGATGAGACTGGGACCTCACCTGCCTTCCAACTTCGAGCAGGTACCGCTGCTGAGAGCAGCCCTGAGCCCTGCTCTGTCCATCCTTCCCTGCCTTGTCACCCAAACAAAACCGCCTCAAGGGACCCAACTGGGAATTGGGACTTGGAGATGGGATAGAAGGAACACTTGGCATTTACAGCCCCCCAGATATTTGAGAGTGGGAATGTCCTGTGAGCGTCTCTGTGTTTCCCCTGAGTGCAGTCAGGGACTACAGGCACGTTCTGTAAGGTGTGTTCTGCCCTTTCAGCAGGGAGAAAAGGCTGCTGTAGGAAAAGTGATGAAAAGAGCATAAATATTTAGGAAGGTAGAAAGGAATATGATCCAGGTGTTTCATTTCTACTCGTGTTGTAACTGGAATGAACACATTTCTGTTCGGCACGTGACTTTCATTAAATTAAGTTTCAGGGTGGGAGTAAAGGCAGAGAAAAGCATTTTCTTAGGATGGTCCAACTGTACTGTATCTAACAGGAGTTTTTGTTTAATTAGCCATTTCTAATTCATTATAAATGCCCAGA
The DNA here is from genome assembly GCA_013400915.1 of Pardalotus punctatus. Classification (NCBI taxonomy): domain Eukaryota; kingdom Metazoa; phylum Chordata; class Aves; order Passeriformes; family Pardalotidae; genus Pardalotus; species Pardalotus punctatus. Next base: position 22,398 of record VZTX01000288.1, on the reverse strand, counting down.
AACTCTGATTTGTGAGCAGCAGCCCGGTCTGTGCTGTTTGAAATGAGTGGTTTATGGCTTGGATGTTTTAGGGCTGTTTTCCCTGAGCTGTGATCCTTTCACAGGTTTGTGTCCCATTAATCCAAAGCACCCTGAGCCCGGATCCTGCTGCTGCATTCCCAGGAACTCCCTCACGCCTGCCCAGCAACGCCAGCCTGGGCTCAGCCACCCCTGGGCAGAAACCAGGTACTGAAAGAGGAGCCTCTTGAGGTTTCCAGCCATGATGCAGAGACACATCTCTTCTGTTTATCATCTTTATGCTTTTTCATTTATAATTATTATTATTGAAAACAGTGATTTTTCTGCATGGTCACTGCAGGGCTCAGAGGTAGTGATTTATATTGGGTAAAACTTATTTTTTCGTGTGTTCCTATATGTGCTGCTTGTCGGTAGGCTTTTTATTTCTGCAGCATTTTTAGTTTCTGCCTGAATAGGATAAAATCTTGGAATGGTTTGGGTTGGGAGGGACCTTGAAGATCATTCAGTTCCAACCCCCTGCCCCCTGAAGGGCAGGGACACCTCCCACCATCCCAGGCTGCTCCAAGCCCCAATGTCCAGCCTGGCCTTGGACACTGCCAGGGATCCAGGGGCAGCCCCAGCTGCTCTGGGAATTCCATCCCAGCCCCTCCCCCCCCTCCCAGCCAGGAATTCCTTCCCAAAATCCCATCTAAACCTACCCAGAGATGATGATCCATCAATAGTTTTAGTACTTCAAGCACCTGTGAAACCACATTACTTGAGCTTTATTTAAATATCCAGTGAGGAATTCCTGCTTTTTCTTCTCTTTATGAAAGCCTGGCATCCATGGCTTGTGCCATTCTCGACTGCTGTGCTTGGGAGCCTCAGGAATGTCCTGGATTTGTGGATTTTCCTATGCCCCCTTCTTTAAAAAGTTCATCTTAGTCCTGGGAGATCACAGTTGGTCAGAATGTTTTGTACAAGGCCTCTTAAATTTGTGTGCCATGAGAAAAGTTTCCTGTGGAAAACAGGGCTGTACAACGGGTGTTCAGTGCCTGCATAACCACAGCTTCCGTGGAGATTTGTGTGACAAAAATCAAGTTTGCTGTCCCAGAGTCTGCACTTTGGAACAGATCTTTGTGCTTGGAAAACACCTGGAGTTGGCTGGGGTGGCAAACCCCGCTCCCCTGGGATAGCCGCCTGTCAGAGGTGCTTTCAGCAGCACCTTTGTCCTTTTCCTGGGAGGTTGGGGCTGGTGGAACTTCCTTTTACTTGGAATGTGACCCCCACCGTGCCTTTTGTCCCCTCCCTCAGGTGCTCCGCTCTTTGTGAGCCCAGGCACGCCGAGGACGGCGCTGAACAGCAGCACGGCGGGAGTGGTGCTGTTCCCTTCCATCCAGATCCTGGGCATTGAGATGCTGCTCCACTTCTTCATGGGACCACAAGTCGTGGATTTTGCTAAGCAAAACAAACTCGTGCTTAGTTTAGGTACGTGAGTTATTTTTTTATGTATATATATATATATATATATATATTGCTCATATACTGGTGCTGAGGGATGGGAATAAATGACACATGNTGTATATTTTTCTATGTGTATATATATATATATATTTTTTTTTTTTTAATATTTGCGTAATCTCAAGTTTTGTCCGGAATGAAATGCTTTAAACATTTAAAACATTTTAAAAAGAGAAGTTCTTTTTATGTTAAATGCTGTAAGTACGCATATACTTGATTATTTTGAAAACTTATCTTACCAGTAAACCGCAAAATAACGGGTTTTTGGGATATGTTTTTTTGTTCTTGTAGAGCCTCTCCAGTACCCACTGATCAGTAGCCCTTCTTTTTTTTGTAAGCATGCCAGCACTCTGATAAATGCTGTTCAGGATGGCTTTATTGCAGTTGGAAAAGAAGTTCCCGGTAAGAACTTAATGGTGAAATTTTGATATTTTCTGGGAAAATCAAGTGGGCAAGGGAAACAGAAGAAATAAGCACTTGGTGTAATGTCTTGATGTTTTATTGAGTAGAACTTGTCTGCCTTGCATTGAAAACTTGAGTCAGTTTTGGCTTCGATCAAAATCTGTCCTTTAGCACCATTTGTATTTTAGCTGCAGTTTTGTTGATTTTTTTTTTTTAATATTTTTCTTGCAAACTGAATAAAACCATTGTTACCTTGTAGATTGTTTGCTCAACGTTATCTGGAAGGACATAAATGGATATGTAAAAACAGCAATTGAAGCAGGTAAAAAGTGTGATTTTCTTTACTTTTCATTGCTCACCGATCAGAGGTTTTTTTTTTTTAAGATCAGACCATGAATTGTTGATGCTTCACTGCTTGGGTTTAGTGTGAATCAATAATTTGGTTCTGTTTTTAAGCAATTTCAAAAGAAAAACAGCCCCACCTTAAGTCTTGAGTACTGAGAAATGGAGGCATTCAGTGGATTACTCAAATTATTAAATTTTTCACTCTGGTGCCTTTTTTTTCTTCAATGAAATTCTGTTTCATAGTAAACTATAGTGTCTATATATAGATCTATAAAACCTGTTTCTTATTTTACAAGATATATAAAAGTTGTTTCTTATTTTAAAAATGTCCATTATTCTCTAAAGGCTTTGACAGTCCAGAACATTCTTAATGGTGACAACTTTTATATTGAAAATCTAACTGAAAATGAAGAAGCATTCTTTGAGTGAATACAAAATTCCACAACTTCTTTTAGTGTATCAAAATTCAAGTCCTTAATAAAACAAAGATGTTTCCGTTTACTAATTAAACTTGGAGGTTTTTATTTAAACTTGGAGATTTCAGTTTTGTTATGAGCAGGATTGGTACCTGCATCTCTGAAGTATTTGGGAAATGTTCACAAATCTACACAGAATTTTTTTGGTTTTGCAGTAAAAGTTTGATTGGTGCTCAGAGTGGCTGTTTCTTTGTTCTGCTCTAACTGGAAATATTCTTTATTCCAGGCAATAAGAAAGAAAAGCAAGGCTCAGAAATACTGACTATGTTACTTCAGGCCTTAAAAAACACTGTGAGATCAAATTCTCTTCCCCTGCAGAAAGTCCTGGTAAGTTTTTCTTTAAAAGCATTTTCAGATTTATCAGCAGAATTGGGTACATGGTTCTCCTGTGCTTCAAAAAAAACAGTTTGGAGACCTTCTGGATGGAATTTTTTGTTTTTTGTTTTTATTTTTTTTTACTGAAGGGAATTATTTCAATTTTACTTTTATTTCTGATGCTGCTTAAAATATTTAAATTCTCAGAAAAAATAGATTGTTTTTATTTTTTTTTTCTTTTCCCTCTCCTTAGTCCCTCATTGATATCTCTGTCAAGGAATTGCCTCCAAAAGTCCTGGGATCCCCGGCTTATCAGGTTGCTGATATGGATCTTTTAAATGTAAGTCTGAATTAATTCTGGGACTTTATTAGTGCCGAGGGGTGTTGGGAAGTCAAATGATTTCATGTTCCAGAGTGCAGACTTTGTTCTGAGGAGTAATTTAAGTGTCTCTGATTAATGAACTGAACCCTGAAATTACTGCAGAAAAAAGGCTGATATTCATTAGAATATCGTGTGCTGCGTTCTGCATCAGAAGGGAGGAACAAATGACAAAATATCTAGAAAATCATCACAAAAAAAGAACCTGTGAGAAAAGGTTGAAATGATGCTGAATTTTTGGGATTTTTGTTTGGAGAGGAGTAGGCTGAGTAGGAAGGAGGGTGCTGCCTGTTGAGGTTTTAATTGGCAGATACTAAATACATTTTATTAAATACTCTAGGCATTAGCAAACCTGAAATGTTTGTGGTAGATTTGAACAGAAGTTGTTAAAAAAATCTCTCGCTGCAACCTGGAAATAAGAAAATGCTAGGAAACTTCCAGGTTTCCATTTTCCCTCTTATTTTGATGGGTTAGAGTTGGCAATTTTTGGCATCTGTTAATAATTGTGAATTTCTGGCTCAGAGTTCGGTGCAATCTGTGGATACTTGTGTAAGTGAAGCATCCATTTCATGGGCTCAATGCTCTTTTAACCTCTTCAATTTCTCTTCCAAGGGAACTCCAGCTTTGTTCTTAATCCAGCTGCCTTTCCACAATAACCTCTTGGAATGCTGTGTGACAGATGAGAGGTACGTGGAGCTTCGTGCCTATTGATTATCCCTTAGAAAATACCACAAAAATTCGGGTTTTTTTCCTAATTTCAGCTGGGGGAAAAAAAAAAAAAAGTCTCTTACCTGCGGAATTTCCTTCCCTAGATTTTTTGTCATTCTGGAAACCCTCGTGGGTTGTGTCCTGTCCGGCCCCACCTCTGCCCTGGCTTTCAGTGAGTCTGTGATCGCCGTCATCGACCGCAGCGCAAAGCAGGTGGAGAACAAGGAGCATCTCTGGAGAATGTGGAGCATTGTTGTTAATCCTCTGACTGAGTGGATTAATCAGGTAATTCTTCCTGGATTTTGGTTCTCTTCCTCAACCCCAGAACCCCACAGGAGAACTTGGTGCTGAGGGTTTATCCTCATGGCTTTTTAGGAATTACGTGTCTTGAAGGGATGGTGAGATTACATAGCCTCGGCACGATCCTGCTTTCCAAAAACATGGGGAGCTGTTAACTTTTAAATACCGTGGATTTGTTCACTTGGTGTGAAAATGTAATAAATCCCAGATTGGGATGTTCAGGATGTAATCAGACCAGAGTTTCATACTAATGTTAGACCTTCTTGAGTGGCAGCCCTAATGAAAGCCATATAAACTGTAATATTTAGGAGGCGTTGCATCTTATTAGAAATACATTGATTGTATTGGAGGAGTTGCTGAATTAATTAATCCTCATGTGGTCATTAGACCTGAAAATCTTAGAATTTACAAAGAAAGTTTCAGTGCTCTGACTGTTGACAGGAGCATGCAGGGACAGGACCCAGGGAATGGCTTCGGCAGGGGCAGATGGGATCTTGGGAATTGGGAATTCCTGGCTGGGAATTCCCAGAGCAGCTGTGGCTGCCCCTGGATCCCTGGCAGTGTCCAAGGCCAGGCTGAACAGGGCTTGGAGCATTTTGGGATAGGGGAAGGTGTGGAATGAGATGGATTCTAAGGTCCTTCCCAACCCAAACCCATTCCAAGATTTTCTAAGTGTGGTCATCATTTATTGCAATTGAAATAAGTGAAAAATACACGAGACATTTCTAACAGATTCTTTTTATTCTTGGAATTCAGTTGTTTTGGCATTTAGAAACAGAGCTTTTTCTGCCTTCTGCAGCAGGATCCCCTTGAGCTCTGGAAAGAACAGAGTAGCTGATCTCAACCTGGCAGTTTGTACTCATTACAATGGATAAGGAACAGCCTCATTTGTCATCCCAATTTTGCAGCTTCATTAATCACAAAACCTTTCTTGTTGCAGACCAACGAGGTGAACCAGGGGGATGCCCTGGAACACAACTTCAGTGCTGTGTACAGTGCTTTGATGCTGCCCATATCCCACATTTTCCCCACTCAGGGATTCCCACAGGTAACACTAAATGCATAAATTTGATTAAAAACAGCGTGGGGTTTATACAATCTCTGAACTCTCAGAGCTGACTTTGCTACCGGTGTGTACCTACATTGCCCAGTGGATTAAAAAACCTAAACCCCTAAAGAATTACATAGCTTTTGACAGAAGAAGAAAACATAAAGCAAATTTTTCTCTGTGCACAGATACTGACATTTATAAACTTTTTTTCTCTGTCGTTAAAGCCAACTTTGAAATCCTTGTTGCGCACTTGGTCAGACCTGTATCGAGCTTTTGCTCGCTGTGCTGCTCTGGTTGCAACAGCAGAAGAAAACCTGTGCTGTGAAGAACTTTGTGCCAAAATAATATCTGGGCTAGAAGGTGAAACTCCAGTAGTGAGTATAAAATATATAATTTAGCAGATTTCTTTGAAATTAGATATAAGAACGTGTTGTAAACTCTAATGTAGGGTTTCTGTAGTGTGGTTTGGGTGAGACTTAAAGAAATTCGTTTTGCTGGAAGGAGTTGGTAGAGAAATGAAAGAAGGAAGTAAAATTAATTGTAAAGCTTGAATATTCAAATCGTGAAGCAGACTTTAGATTTGTCTTCTAACTAATTATTAATAATGCCTGAGTGAGTGTCATCATGGTGGTAAATGGGATTTGTCCAGATGAAATATGTCTGTAGAGGGGGTAACTTCAGGTGGGATTCACAAATATCAGAAATCCCAGCATTGAAATTAGGAAGGAGGAGGAGAGACATGGCTCGGAGCCATCAGCCTTCTGCACCAAAATGTAAAGATTTTATTTCTAAAGCTGTATAAAACTTTAATATCCTTGAAATTGCCTGTTGCCAAAGCCACGCTGCAAGGGGAGCTGGGCTGAACATTTCACTTTGGGTCATAAAATCCTTCATGCTTAAATTGGAAAAAACACTGTGAAAGAAACAAGTAAAAAAAAAGAATTTGAAACTGTGGAATTTAGAGGATGACATCATGATAACTTACATGATGCTGCTGTTTCTGATGATAAACATCACTTTCAAAAAGCAGTAATTACTAAATAATCCAATTTAAAAGTTCAGTGTGTAACTTTTGAGACTTTAAATACTGAAACTTTTTTTAGCTCACAATATCAGTGTTCCTTGTAAAGCACGTTTGGCTTTATTTAGAAGAATTCGTGATGGATTGAGGGGGGGAAAAAGCAACTTTGATCATTTTTTCTATGCACTAAAAACTCATTGTGCTCTGTTAATGGCAATTTAATTGTTGTGCCTGCAGTGACTTCCCTGGCAGTCAGGGTTTGTCCTTGAGCACACAGTGACCCTTGAACCTGAATTCTGTTGATTTATTTGAAATGTGACCCCTTCTCCCAGCTGCCTGTCACCGTTCGCTGCTTCAGACGCTGCGTTTGTGTCTAATTTGTTAGAATGGGAAACTCAGCAGTGGAAATGTGTGGATTTAAAATGGAATTTTATCAGTCTGACCCATTAATGCAGAATCATTTCATCCCCCTTTAAATTCAATCTGTTGCTTTGCTGTCCTGAGCACTCAGCGTGGATTTTTCTGTCGCTGCTGCTCGTTTGTGCTCTGCTGATGATTGATTGATTTCTGTCTCTGCTGATGATTGATTGATTTCTGTCTCTGCTGATGATTGATTAATTGATTGATTTCTGTCTCTGCCGATGATTGATTGATTTCTGTCTCTGCTGCTGATTAATTGATTGATTTCTGTCTCTGCCGATGACTGATTTTTGTCTCTGCTGATGTTTGATTGATTTTTGTCTCTGCCAATGATTGATTTCTGTCTCTACAGGTGACTGATTGATTTGTCTCTGCTGATGATTGATTGATTTCTGTCTCTGCTGATGATTGATTGATTTCTGTCTCTGCTGATGATTGATTGATTGATTGATTTCTGTCTTTGCCGATGACTGATTGATTTCTGTCTTTGCCGATGACTGATTGACTTCTGTCTCTGCCGATGACTGATTGATTTGTCTCTGCTGGTTGATTTCTGTCTCTATGGGTGATTGATTTCTGTCTCTGCCAGTGACTGATTGATTTCTGTCTCTGCCAATGGTCGATTTATTTCTGTCTCTGCCAATGATTGATTGATTTCTGTCTCTACTGATGATTGATTGATTTCTGTCTCTACTGATGAATGATTGATTGATTTCTGTCTCTACTGATGAATGATCGATTTCTGTCTTTGCCGATGACTGATTGATTTCTGTCTCTGCTGGTTGATTTCTGTCTCTGCCAATAATTGATTGATTGATTTCTGTCTCTGCTGGTTGATTTCTGTCTCTATGGGTGAGTGATTGATTTCTGTCTCTGCAGATGACTGATTGATTGATTGATTTCTGTCTCTGCTGGTTGATCTCTGTCTCTGCCGAGGACTGATTGATTTCTGTCTCTGTTGATGATTGATTTCTGTCTCTGCTGCTGATTGATTGATTGATTTCTGTCTCTGCTGGTTGATTTCTGTGTCTGATGTTCTCTGTTCTCTCCTCAGATGTTTCCCATGCTGGAAGGTCTCACCCACGTTGTGTCAGTCATGGTTGACTGCATCAACTTTGCACCGTATGGGACTAAATTCCAGCCAAAAAACAGATGTAAGGAAATACTTGGATTTGGGGGGGTTCCAAGGCGTGGCTTCAAGGTGTGATTACAAATGAGAGTTTAACAGAAGACGAAGGGTCATTGTGTATAAAATATTCTTTGTTTTGTTCCTTATTCAGATTTAAAACTGCTTAAGCTGAAGAAATAATTTACAAAATAGCATCATTCAGTAAAAAAAAATATAATTTCTCTGCCCCATGGGAATTTGTTAAAATAGTAAAATGCAGTGTTGGGCTGCTGAAGGAATGAAATGCTTTAATTGGAAATGCTGATGAGGAAAAACATACTATAAGCTTCTCTTAATAAATAAATAAACTAATAAAAATGTGTAGTTCTCTCTCCCTACTATTCACTGTTATAGAATTCATGTTTCAGGTTCCATCTGAGTGGTTGTTCATTTTCAAGCAGGCATTAAAACCTTAAAAGCAGACTCTGACCAGCCTCAAATATAAACCAATCAGTAGCCATGTGATAAAATGACGCGTTAAAAACGCGTTTCATTTGTTCAATCAAATATGAAGTGATTTCAGTAGAGCTGCACTTTGGGAATCCCAGTTCTGCTCTCACACAGACTCAGCTCTCAGGTGTATTTTGTAGCGGGGCACGCTGCCTGTGGAATTCCTCATTTTCCTTTTTCGCCGCGTTAGCTCCGCAGACACCCACGGAGTGGGCGAAGAAGAAGAAGAAGGAGCCCCTTGGCAAACTCGCCTCTCTCTTCAAACTCCTGCTGGTGCTGCTGAACTCCTTCCATGAGTTCAGCTCCCGAGGGATCCATCCAGAAGCCCTGAGTGCCCTGGGGCCGCCCCTCCTGGCCACCCTGCACTCCATCATCAGCCGCATCTCCTTGCCTTCCGTCATCAGCACCATGTTCGCCGTTTTCTCCAAGCCCTTGGCGGTGTTCTATGAAAAAACCAAGTGAGTTTTTCGGGGGTGGTCGGGAATGTGGGACCTTGTGGCACAGGGTGGAGCTCGGGGCTTTGCAGGACTTGGAAAAAGCTTCGTGTTTCGAAGTGTTTGTCTCTTTGGAATGACTATCTTGGCATCTCTGCGAGGCTGAAAGGTTTGGTTTCTTAATTTTCCCTGCAGTGAAGATATTTATGAGCAGGAATTTGTTTTCTAGTGGGCAGGCCCAGCGTGAAATTTTGTAGGAAATAAATGAAAATTACATGATGTACGCTCAAATCCTGGAAGTTTTTAAGCGGAAGGAAATGCTGAGAAAAACTTGGCTTTGTGCATTTTTCCTGAGCATTGTGTTCCTTAGATTTATTCGTGAAAATGGAAAAGGTTTTTTTCTGAGCGTCTTTTTTTTAAGATTTATTCCTGAAAAGGGAGAAGTTGTATCTATATTTTTAAAGAAAAGCATATGGGAGCAAATAAAAATTTGGGAACCTCTCCAGCTTGGAAGACAAAGGCTTATAAAAGGAGTTCCTAAATGCAGTTTCCTCACTTTTTTCTGGATAATTGTACCTAGGGACTTATTTATATGGAATATATTTATTTATATGGAATATATTTATTTAGACAGAGTTGCTTAGTGGTACTTCAGCTTTTTCATGCAAATATTGATGGGACCTGGGAAATGTGTTGGGGGAGAGCATTAAGAAGGCAGTTAGAAGTTCATTCATAAGAAAAACTTTAATTTTAATTTTGTACTAATTACTCCTGACTTTTCCATTAATTTCTCTTCAAATCATATCACTATCGATGGAATTTAAAGGATAATCTGGGAAACTCCATCGGGAAATTGTTTAATCACCCAAGTGAGGCTCATATCACAAAACAATTCCATCAAGTTATTCACTAAAACAAGTGTGCGATGCTTGAATGGATTTTGTGTTCAATTTTGTGCTTGGGATAAACGAGACAGCAAAATACAAATTTATTTCATTTGTTTTGGCAGGCTCCCTGAGGTACCTAAAGTCTACAGCAATCTTAACAACAAGGTAAATTTATTACAGAAATCAGTGGGGTTGGGGAAAAATGTGGGACCACCAGAGTTTTAAAGTTAAAAAAGAGTTCAAAAATTAAATCCAAAATGTGATGAGGGTGGAGATTTCATTTTATATTCATTGTTCCTGAGGGGAGGAGCACTCAGCTCTTAGACTTTGACGTGGTGTGCCGTCTCAAATCGTTCATTCGGCCTGTAATAATCAAATGTTAAATAAGTTTATTATGGAAACACAGCGTTTCAATCAGAGCACGGGTGTTTTTTCTCTCCCTGAGCTGGAGAAGCTGCTGGCTGAGATCCTGCAGTGCCTGCAGTGTCACTGCCCCGGCTCGTGGGACAGCGAGCTCCTGGAGCAGCTCTGCCCCGTGCTCTGCGTGGGCTTCCAGCACCGCAGCAAACAGATCCGGCACCAGTGTGCCCAGCTCTGGAACTGCACCTTTGCCAAGACCTCCTCGCTGACCTACCCCGAGCCGTTAAAGTAAGAAACGCGTTTTTATTTATATCTTCTTATATTTTATTTATATCTTCGTAAGAAAAGCTCTCAAGCTGTGGACGAAGCACTGGTATCGTTCTGATTCCTTGTGCGAGCTGCTCTTTTTGTGCACCTTTTTCCCCCTTCCATAAATTGAAAATTAATTTATTTTTTTGTTGTTGTTGTTGGGCAGGTCTGTGTTAAGCCAAGCCAAAAAGAAAATCCCTCTGCTGCTGCCTGGTTTTGAGAGCGTTGAGATCTCTGAGGAGTGCAGCGGCCCCTTCTCTGACACGGTAAATATTTTGTTGGCCCTGGCAGGGATTTTGTGGGAATTGTTCAGCAGGGAGTGAAAGGTCACGTGGGATTTTTAATATGATTGACCTGCACTGGATTCATGTTTAGAATAATAAACTGTGCTGGGTTAGCGCTGTCAAAAAACTGAGCTGATTCTTAGCACTTCTGGCATTGTAAATTTTGGGTTCTATGAATTTATTTGAAATCATTAATTTTTTTAAGTTGTCCTCTATGTTATTCAGAGGAAAGTGGAAGTTTGGGATGGTTTAATTCTAGAAACGAACCCAGAATGGGTTTGTGAGCTCGGAGTTGCTTCAGTGTATTTTTATTTGAATAGATGGAGAATTCCCAGCTGGATGCAAAGATAAGTGGAATGGAAGTGAAGCTGGGACAAAAACGAGATTCAATGTTGGCACAGACAAGTGACCAAAAAAATGGTGGGAAAGACAAGCCCAGCAACGTGCAAGTGACCCCTGCAAAGGTAAAGTGCTCCCACGTGGTGTCATGGAATCAAATCCACCATCTTCAGGACAAAATCATGAGCTTGGTGATGCTGAAATATTTTTCTTCCCAACTCAGGCTGTCCATCACACTCTAATTTAATATTCATGTCAGAATTCTCGGCTGAGTTTTAGGGGAGGGATGAGGCTGCGTGGCAGATCAAAACCTCAGCCCTCACAGATTTGGGTCTTGGTGGATTTTGGGGTTGGCAGATCTGTCACAGGGACAGGTCATGGTGTCCTTTAGCAATTCCTGATTTTCAGTTCCTCTTGTTCCTGACTCAGGGTTTGGGTTTTTTATCTTTCCGCAGTTGAGACTGGAATTTGCATCTGCCAAGACAAGTGAGACGCTTTTGGAAGAGGAGAAATCTGTGGATTTTGTGTTTATTCCTCCAGAAACAAAAGCAAGAATATTGACAGAACATCAAAAAGAAGTGCTTAGATCAAAGAGGTCTGTGATTTATTGTTTTAATGTGTAGTGTCATTCATTGAGTAGCTGAACTTGAGTTAACCTCAGTTCCTGTTTCTCACACTACCATGGCTAATTGAGTCTTGTTCTTCCATAAAAGTTAAGTTTGAAGCTGTTTCAAAGCAACCAAATTATTCTTGCAACTGCATTTCCTATTTTGATGAAATACACTCTGTAGTCTGTTTAGTGTTTGATAATTCGGAGTTTAGATTTTTTATTGCATAACTCACTTGGGGTGTGAAAAAAAAAAGTCATTTTTCATAAATCATGGAAGTGAAAGGATTGGGGAAAACAATCTGAGGCAAGGACTTCTTGAGTCAGCAGCATGTCAAGAATTAGGATATTCCCAAAACTCATCTTAATTGCAAAGGAATCTTTGGAATTATCCTCTTTTTATCGTGAGAAAATAGTATTTGAGTGTTCTCTGTGCTTGGGCAGCAAAAGCAGTGTGAGCAGAACTTGTGTGCCAGGAACTCCTCTGGGTCGTGTCAAGTGCTGGTGAATTCTTTGCAGAATGGAATCCCAATCACAGCTTTTATTCCCCAAAAATAAAGATTTAATGCAGCTGAAAATAATGGCCTTGAAATAAGGCGATAATGAGTTCCAAAGAAGAGTCTGACTTCCCGTTGCTGATTTTGTTCCAGAGTTGATATTCCTGCCATGTACAACAACCTGGATGCATCACAGGACACCACCTCCTTTTCCCAGTACACTCAAAGCCAGGAGGATTCTTTGTAAGTAAAAGTGACCAGCTCTGGTCGTTCAAGGTGTTGTCTCCTCTTGCAACAACAGTAATTTCAGGAATTCTCGTTTAGGGAAATACCGCTTCCTGTGGAAAATGCCAAAGAAGACGCCGCAGCCAAGCCTCAGGTAATTTCCCATTGTCTGATGGTGATTGAGGTTTCAGAGTTTCCACTGTGACATGAGAGCTTTTGGGGTTTGTTTTCCATTCTCAGCACCAGATGAGAGAGAATTTACCAGCATTGCAGTGGTTCTGCTGCATTCTGCTGTGTGTCATTGGTACCTGATGGGCCAAATCGTTGGGTATTTGATTTCAAAATGGGAGGGTTTTATTTGGGTACCTTCAAATCACTCGTGTGCCTGTGCTGTCACAACATTTTACTGGGGCAAAGATTGCAAATCCTAAATTCCTTTTGGAGGGGAATTGGCTGAACAGCTGCTGTGAGGATTCTAGTGCCAATCAGACTAGGTAAAATACAGCAAGTTTGTTAATATCTCTGGCAAAACTTAAAACATTTTTGGAGTTGTTTTGGGATTAAATGGTTTTTAGAAAAGTGTCTCTTATAACTACCAATAGATAATAAATCATTTGAAGGAAGGGTGGCTAGAAAAACCTTGTGGATATGTTCTTTTCAACTGCATTTGAATGTTATATTCATAGGAGAAATATTCTGCTGTTGATATTTTTGGGGCAGGAGGAAAATGCAGGGAGTGAAGGAGGTCACTCAGAGAAGAGCCCAGCCTGCAGCAGCGAGGGGGAATCCAAATACGTGACAGCTGAGATGATCACAGAGGAATCATCAGCTGGAGAGGGATTGGACACAAGTTCTGTGGAAGCAGCTTCCAAGGAGGCCTCGGCAGGGAAGGAGAACACCTCAAGTGGCAGCAACAGCTCAGCTTCCAGCGACATCATCTCGGGCACCCCCCAGCCCGTGAGCCGGCGCCAGTCCTTCATCACCCTGGAGAAATTCGGGGCTGCAGAGGGCAGGCCCTTCAGCCCAGCCCCACTGAGCTCTGTGCCAGAGGTGCCTGGCAGCGCTGCTGGGGCAGCCACGCAGGAAAACGCCGGTGGCAGCAAGGCCAGTGCTAAAGCGGAGAAATGCGGGGAGGAAAACAAGAACGCTCCCAAATCCGAGCCCGAGCCGGGGCTCGCGGTGCTCCGGAGGGTGACGCGCCGGCAGAGCAGGATGGAGCTGCAGGGGAATAAATCCAAACCCCTGAGCAGGTCAGAGGAGTCCCTGGCTTCTGAGAGCATGGAGAGCAGCGCTGAGCTGGGCTCTGCCGCGGAGGACGTGGAGCACGCCCTGCTCAGCCAGTCCCAAGCTCTGCACTCCACGGAAGCCGACATCAGAAAAGCCGAGGATGCGATCGCAGAAATGGAAAAGGCTCGGGCGCTGGACATGGACTCGAAGGAAAACACCCCCCCAGACAGCACCTCCTGCTCTGAGCAGCCCCCAGGGGGGGACAGCCAGGTGCCCCAGGTGTCCCCTCAGCAGAAGGTGCTGCGCCGTTCCTCCAGGAGACGCTCGGACACTGCGGAGAGCGCCTCGGGGAGCCAGGAGAAGGAGGATGGACTCCCAAAGAGAGACAGGAGGAAAGAGGAGGAGAAACCTGGGCAGAAGAAGCTGTCACAGGGAAAAGATGATGGATCCCAAAAGCAGAAGGGAATTCCTGGGAAAACAACGGAAAACACAAAAGAAAGCGGCCAAGCTGAGAGAGTGGCAGAGGACTGGAGCTCCAAGGACTCTCCTGCTCCCAGGGGCCTGGATGAGGACGGGAGCAGAGGGGGCAGGAGGGCAGAGGGTTCCCCCAGGGATGAGGGGGAGGCTCAGGACAGCCTGAGCACAGCAGGGCAGAAGGTGCTGGAGCGCCCACGGTACCACACCAGGAGAGCTTCCCAAGGTTTGCTGTCCAGCATAGAAAACTCCGAGGCTGACGGCTCTGAGGCCAAGGAGGAGAGCACAAAGAAGAAAAAGCACATCAGAGTGAGGAGTAGAAGTGATTCTCTTGAAGGTAAATTGAAAGAGGGGCAGGCAGGGAGCTGTAGCCCGGGGGTGTCTCCCCAGGGAAATGAAAGTGAGAATCCACCAGAAGCAAATAAAGGTGAGCCTGAAGTCAGCACAGGTGCTGCAGTGACAACTGAACCGTGTGGCCTGGAAAACCAGGACATTCCTGCAGCTGCTGGAGAAGCTGTGGGGTCTGGCAGCTCTGAGAATGCAGGTGCTGCCCTGGACACCAGCATGGAGCCCAACAAAGGTGATGCTTCCATGGAGTCCCTCAGCAGCCCCTGCGTGTCTGACCAAGATGGGAGAGCAGCAGAGGAGCATGGGCAGGAGGAGAAGCAAACCAGCGTGGGGGACTGTGCACCAGGGGAAAACGTTTCAGGGGCTGAATCTTCCTCTTTGCAAAGCCCTGAGTGTCAAAACAAGAGAAGCAAAAGGGTGAAAAAAATCAAGAGCTGCGATTGCTGCTTTAAAAAGCCAAAGCTGCAGGTAACTGAACCGAAGTTGAGTGAAATAAAAAAAGAGAAAGCCCCAGAGCTGGAGGAGCCCCAGAGCAGCCCAGTTCAGACACCTGTGAATGTGTCTGGTCAGTCAGATCTGGAGGAGAGCCTGGGCCTGGCTCCTTGTGCCATGAGCACTCCCTTGCACCCTCCCAAGGAACCCAGCAGCTTCAGCTTGGAAGGCCAGGGGATGTGTGTGGATAACCTGCAGGGAAGCAGCGCGCTGGGGGAGCAGAATCCGGAGGGTTCAGCAGGGGAAACCACCGAGTCCATCGAGGAAATGGAGGAACCTGCTGAGCAGAAGGAGCAAACAGAACAGGTTCTGCCTCAGAGTGTTCCAGAAGAGCCCATGGAGAGCTGCCTGGCCACAGGGAACCAAGGGGAACCAGCTGCAGAAAAAGAAATAAATCAAAACACACAACTGGGAGAGGTGCCTGAGGAACTGAACGGTGATAGCAAACCTGAGGAAGAAGAGATTAAGGAGCTAGAAGGAAATCAGGAGGTGGAAGGAGAAGCTGAGAACACGGCAGGAGAAACTTGTCTTGTTCCAGATAAAGAGATGAAGGAGGAATTAGAGGAAACAGAAATAAAAGTGCCTGAAAACGTGGCCTTTGAGCACGTGAGTGTGGATTCCCCTCTGAAGGCGGAAGGCGATTCCTCCGTGCCGGTGACCGAGAGCCCCACCAGCCTCCAGGCCCGCTGCACCTGGAGCCCCTCGGCCTCCCCATCCACCAGCATCCTCAAGAGAGGGGTCAAGAGGAGCCAGGAGGATGATTCCCTGTCCCCTGCTAATAAGGTATTCCATGGGAATGGTGTGATACTGGTTCCAAACTGGGATGAGGAGCCCTAATAGTTCCAAATACGTTGAATTGCTGGTTTCTGTTGTGAACAGCCTCATGCTGAAGCTGAGGACATAGAAAACTGTAAGGACTTTGTTTCAAACTGAGCTCTTCTGTCTCCTTAGATTTAATTCCCCAGGTGGGTTCAGTTCCCACTCTAAAACCTCCTTCTCTCCTCAGATTCGTCGAGTCTCTTTTGCAAATCCCATTTTTCAGGAGGGCCTGGCAGATGACATCGACAGGAGGAGTCCTGTCATCAGATCCCATTCCTCACCCTCTTCCAGAAGTCTTAAAATCCTCTCTAACACGCAGGTCAAGGTAAGTTCTGTTCTGATTTTCTGTGTGTCCCAAGCATTTGTGTATTTCTCATCAATAGCATGGCTTTAGTGCATGTCTGTAGTCACTTACACCCAGTTGTAAGGGCTGAGGATCACAGGTGTAAGAAACAAAACTACTTTGGACTTGTTCTGTTACTCCGAGCACACTCTGAGGTTTCAGGGGCTAAAATCTGAAAATTAACTGAATTCCTACTATTAACTGAATTCCTACCATCCTGAGATATTTTTTTCCTCTTTTTCTATCCAGCTCATTACCACTCCAACCAAAGGATTTCTGTCCCCAGGATCTCGTACCCTTAAATTTAAGAGCTCAAAGAAGTGTTTAGTAAGAAGTGCTTTGGTTCATGTTTCTCCTCTATTTTTTTTTTCCTGTATTCAGTGTGTGACAGTTAATTTAATACTTTCCCTGTGCTCTCCCAGATCACAGAAATGGCCAAGGAATCTCTGCCGTGCCCTTCGGAATTTGTGTATCCTGCCTTGGCTGGCTGCAAAGCTCCTGTGGATGTCATTTTACCTCAGATCACATCAAACATCTGGTGAGTGCCTTGTTGCTTTCCAAGGTGACATTGCAGTCGAAACTGAATTCTTACTGAACCGACAAAACCAGAATTTTAGCCAGAATTCTTTAAAAGGAGTGGGTTTGGTTTGGTGAGGGGGAGAACTGACTCTTCTTGAATTCAAGTACTTTTTTGATGGCTGAAAAGCTTGGACCCAGGGACAGCCAGGAGTTGGGTCGATGATCCCACGGGTCCCTTCAGCTCAGGATGTTCCCTGGTTCTCTGAATAACCCATTTTCCCTCCCCTGCTGCAGTGCCAGGGGCCTGGGGCAGCTCATCCGAGCCAAGAACATCAAGACCGTGGGAGACCTGAGCACTCTGACAGCTTCGGAAATCAAAACCCTCCCCATCCGCTCTCCCAAAGTCTCCAATGTCAAGAGAGCTCTGAGAGGATACCATGAGCAACAGGTAGAGTTGGATTTTAGCACCCAGGAATTAACTGCAGGAAGAATGATGGATTTTTTCCCTCATTAAAAACAGCACTTTAAAACCTAATCCCTGCTTGCCTCAGTAGCATGAATTCAAAGTGCAGATAACTAAACTATTATTATTATTAACAGGAATAATGATTGGATTTAATAGGATGCTAAAATATATCTCACCACGTAATCTAATTTTTGTTTTTGTAATCTGAAAATGTTTTTCTCTCCCCAAAAAATGCCCAGGTCAAATCTCGAGTGTTGGAGGAAAACGTGGTGCTTGAAGATGCTGAAAAGCCTGGGAATGATGTGGAGGATAAATCTCTTGGTGGAGATGAGGAAAAACTTGCAACAGGTACCTCGTGGTGGCTTTTTGCTTTGGATTTGGAGGGTTCTGCTCTCTTGCTGTCTTCATTACCCCCTGGTGGGAACACCCCATCCTTTTTTTATTTTGAGTTTAGTTTTTTTGTACAGTTAGGATCAAACCCTGCGAACTCACCCTGAGGAGGGTGGAGTTCTGAGGGCTGCCTTTGCTGGGAATGTATCCCATGGAATAAATACCTTGGAGGCTGCTTGAAAATGTTGCTTTGTACAAAACCATCCAGAATTCTGCCCATATTTTCCTCCACTTCTCTCCTTCCCCTCCTTTCAGATCTTGACGCAGCCGCCACCCCCAGCAGCGAGCAGCCCCCGGCAGATCTGCAGGGGCAGATCCACGCTCTGGCTGCCCAGCTGAGCTCTGAAGATCTCCATGGATATTCCATCAGCCAGCTGCTGGAGATGCAGGAGAAGCTGTTTGAGGTGCAGGGGAAGCTGCTGGCCATGCAGGGGAAGGTGGCTGGGATGGCCTCGTGCATCCTGAGGACGCTGCAGTCGCGCTGGCAGTCCCTGCCCCACCAGGGCCCCGAGTAGCTGCTGCTCACAGCTCAGTAAGGAGGAGTTGCTTACAACACTTTTCCCCTGACTTGTTTTCCTTACTGCTGATTTACTCCTTAAACTCTGCATTTTGTGCTGTAGGAGATGTTTTTGATACCTACATAAAATTTTTTTTTTTCCTTTTTTTTTCCTCTTTTTTTCCTCTCTTTTTTTTCTTTTTTTTTTTTTTTTTNNNTTTTTTTTTTTTTTTTTTTTCCATTTTGGTTGGTTGTTTTTCCCCCCTAATTTGTGGGACTGTTTCCTCCCTGGCAGAGGTGTTTGTATTGGATTGCTATGCATCTTTCTTTCAGGCAGTGAAAGAAAAACCTGACAAAGCTGTGCAATAGCAGAGACTGTAAAAACCAAACCAACAGAGTAATTTAATTATTTTTTCAAATCCAAAGTGTTCTTACTGCTGCAAGCTCTTGCTGTGGGGTAGGAGCTGGAGCTGGCAGCTCCACTCCTCTCCTGCTCCTTTGGAGCTGCTGAAACTCTGCCAGAGTGGCTCTTGCAGCACACGTGAAGTAAGCTGGGCTTAATTCCTTACAGCAGGAACCTGGGATTTGTACTGGATCTATTTTTCCATGTATTTTTGTACGACTCACGCTGAGGAGTGCTGAGGAGATGTGTTTGTACAGGAGAGAGACTGTGAAGCCTCCCAGGCTTTGCCCCGTGTCCTTGGCTGGCAGCAGTTCTTGTGGGAAGACTTTTCCATGGGGAAATGGATGGATTGGACAGGAGCTCTTTGTATATTGTGTACAGACTCACAGCAGATGTTGGGTAATAATTTATGGAGTTTTAATTGCATGGACTGCATTGCTGCTTCTTGGAGACCTTCAGCCAGAATTCCCGGGTTTTGCTGTGGAATTCTGATCTGTATATATTGTAGCTATCCAGATTGATGTTTATTGAAAGGAACTGCTGCAGGTGGTTTTAGAACTTTTACATGGGCAAATAAAAGAGCAAATAGTTCCCAAACTTGGTCATGGCCTCGTGCTTTGGAGGTTCTGGGCTTTTTTTCTCTTCAGCTTCCCCTCAAATTTGGATTGCCAAGGCTGGGAGGGACCTTGGAATGTCATCACTGCTGCTGTAAGGTAGGAGCAGGTCCCTGAGCACAGGGTGGGATCTGGTCTGCAAAACTGAGTATTCTTTATTGTGTCTGTGGGGCCTGGAGCCACAGCAGGAAGAGCTCTCTGCAGGTGTTCCTGCTTTCCTGAAAATGTCCTTTCTGTTCCAAAATGTCCTTTTGGTTCCAAATCCGCCTCCTTTGGAGGAGCTGTGCAAGTATGGATGCTCCATGTGTTAATCCCAACTCCCAGGGCTGGCAGTCCTGAATCCTTCCTGTGGAAAGGACATTTCCCTCCCAGGCTGGCTGTGCTGGGAATTCCCTCTGAATTCCTCACCGCTAATGTTTCAACTCCTGCTCTTGGATTTAGGCTTACCTTAGACCCAACAGAGTGATTTTTATTCTCTTTTTTCCTGGGGAGTGGCTGCCACCAGGTGCTGCAGTAGCTGAAGCAAAAAATGATGCGTTCAGGTGTGAAATAACCTGTCCAGACCTGCGCCCTCCCCGTCTGTGGGGTCAATTCCCTTTTCCAGCACCAATGACTCCATCCATACTGCAGAAACCTCAGCTTTATTCATCACTAATTTACAAGAAATCACAGCTTTTACCCCCAGAACAGTTGCAGAACACATTCATGGGAGCTCAGCAAGCAGGAGGAGAGGGGTGGTTGATTTTCCCTCCCCGGATAAATTGGTTTGAAATACAAAGCTTAAACGTGGCTTATACAGAAAGGAAGTGAAAAGATCCAAATATTTTAGAGTAGCCAAGAAAAATTCCCTCTTTGTGTGGGAGAATGAATAAAGTGATGTGTGTGTTAGTCTTCAGTAACAGAATGTTGGAGATGCTGGATTGTGCAGTGTCGTGTTAGGGTGTGCGATGAAATGTTTGAAATTCCAGACAACACCGGGGAGTTTTTGGCACTGGGAGAAAGGCAGGATGTGCTGACGGGTACGTTCCCCAACCTGAAATTTTGCAGGTGGATTTTGCTCTGCAGTTCCTTTTTGTTGTGGCTCCAGGGCCGTGAGGGACAGCAGGGGAGGTGTCCCAGCCCCGGGGCAGGGCTGGCCTCACACGGCCTCCACGTAGTTGGCCGGGAGCATGCCGGTCTTGCCGGTCCTCTGCACGGTGCCGTACATCCAGCCCTCGTCGATGGCCTGCACGTTGACGATGGTGTCCCCGTCCTTGAAGGACACCTCGTCCGCGTCGGCCGCCGTGTAGTCGTACATGGCCCGGAACGTCTTCTGCGGGGACAGAGGGGACAGAAGGGACAGGGTCACACCCCAGCAGCCATAGAGGGGCATGAAGGGACGTGGTCAAACGTTCCCATGGCCCGG
>VZTX01000286.1:0-13308 GCA_013400915.1 Pardalotus punctatus | reverse complement strand
GGGAAGCACAGGGCTGGTTTCTCCATGGATTTCAGGGAAGCACATGGCTGGTTTCTCCATGCCCTGAGCCCTTCCCTGCGGCGGCTGAGGGCGATTTTCCGCAGCCGTGAGTAACACCCGGAGCCTGCTCGGGAGTGGAGAAATCCAGTCTCACTTCGGAGCAGCCCAAATCCGCAGCGCTTTCCTTGGGCAGGCTCCTGTAGGGAGTTTTTCCTTCCTGGCATTCGGTGCAATTTGCATATTTCGAGTCTCATTTGGCTGGAAATGAGCTGGAAATGCCCCGGTGCTGCAAACGCTCAGCTTCAGCTTCCAATTCATCGCTTTTTTTAAGCCCCGTGTTGCGTAAATCCCGTCCCACCCAAGGGAGGTTCTGCTGCTCTCAGAAATGCTAAACTTCACGGGGGAAAATCTGAATATTGTTCTGTCTACATCAGATAGATGTTCCTGCTTTCATGAGCAGCCACATGCTGATTTATGGCAACCTGCTATTTATTTATCAACATTTACATTGTGGATTCCTAAATTATTCTAATAACATCAGGCCAACAAGTTGGTCATGATGTTGCTCCTTTAAAGTCTTCCTTTGAACATCTCTCTAAATCAGGGCTGCTTTGATGTGAAATTGGAGATTTCATAAGCCTCTGTTTACTTTTGGGTTTCAAAAATCAGCTGAAGGGAAAACAAAAAAACCCCAAAAAACAAATAGTACTTTGTATCTCATTAAAAAGAGTTTCTAGCGCATTAAACACGATATTGTTTTAGGAAATAAGAACTAGAAAGAGCTGCAAAAGAAATTTGATTTTTTTAATGACTGATAGTTGACTGCAACCATTCCACTTTTCTCCAGGCACTGAAATATGGCTGAAAACTTTTCCTTTTAGTGTTGATTAGGGTAAAACAGGTTTGGGTTTTTTTTTCATTTAAGCATTAAATGCAACCCCCCCATCATTCTCCATGGAGTGCCCAGGAAGGAAAATTGATGGGAATTATGAAGTAACAAGGAGAGCTGCGATTGTGTTTGCCATGGTCCTTTCTGTAGGTGATGTAACAGCAGGAAAACACAGATAAACAGGGTTACTGCTCCTCCAAATTCAGCAATTTTAACTCTTGACTTCCAAACTTTCAAAGAAATGCTCCACTATTCCAAAATCCAGGATTTTGGTTCGATGCCTGTGTGCAATGTAGGAACGAGATATTGGGAAGAGAGGGCTGGTTCTAACAACCATTCCTTCAACGGCGTGGTTTTCATCCCGTTTTTTTAATCTGGAGTGGAGTGTCACATCCATCCCATCCCAGACAAAGGCATGACACATTCCCTGTCTGACCCTGCTGCCGATTGCACAGATGAGTAATTTCCCTCCTGCGTGTAAATAATTTCCGACGGGACTCCCGTCCCTGCTCCGTCACATGGGCAGGTGAGCGGCGACTCTTCCCAGCTCCCGGAGCCGGCCTCCCGCCATTCCCAGCAAAAGAGCTGCTCAATGGAGTCCCACCAAGGTTTAATTGTGCCTCTGGACCTGCAGTAATTACCCGCGTAATTAAGCGGGGAGGATTCAGCGCGGCTGCCTCAGCGAAAGTAACCCTGGGACCACAAATCCTTTTGTTCTGGGGATTTCTAGGAGAGCCAGGGATGGAAGGTTTGCGTCAGAAGGGTGGGTCGGGAACAGAGTTTATAAACACGGGAGATCTGCAGCGAGATTCCTCCATCAAAGTGTGGGGCGGGACCCCTCTCTGCAGAGATTCTCCAGCCGGAGCCCCACAGCACCGGAGCTGCTCTTTTATCTCCAAATCGCCCTCAGCTCCTGCAAATGACTCCCGCTTTTTCCGAGCAGCCTCTTTGCATGAGGGCTCTTGGCCTCGGGGAACCCCAGCTGGTCTAAATCGACTTCAAAGGGTTTACATCAGCAGCAGATCCGTGCTCCTGTCTTTCTTCTCCCTGTGATGCGCCAGGAACATCGCTCCGTGCTCCAGAGGGAGCAGGAACAGGAATAACAGCAGGATTTGTCACTGGAGTCAGTGTGGGACTGGAAAGGCCAAGAACTGCGGGTGCTTCTTCATGGCTGTCCTTAGGAGAGGAGTGGAGGTGTTCTTTCCAGAAAGAGCCAGAAAAGTGGGAATTTCCACACTGAAGCTTCAGGGAGGTTTTCCCAATCCCCATCTGGGTCATATAATGGAATCCCAGAATGGTTTGGGTTGGAAGGGACCTTAAAACTCATCTCATCCCACCGTCCCAGGCTGCTCCAGCCTGGCCTTGGGCACTGCCAGGGATCCAGGGGCAGCCCCAGCTGCTCTGGGAATTCCATCCCAGCCCCTGCCCACCCTCCCAGGGAACAATTCCTGCCCAAATCCCATCTAAATCTACCCACTTCCACCTTAAATCCATTCCCTGTGTGCTGTCCCTCCATCCCTTGTCCCCAGCCCCTCTCCAGCTCTCCCAGAGCCCCTTTAGGCATGGGAAGGTCATGACAAGGTCACCCCAGACCCTCAGCATGGTTTGGCTCCTAAAACTGGCAAATCCCATCATAAATTAGGCCAAATTTTCCTCCTCCCGGGGTCCCCCGCTGAGGATCTCTGTGTCTGGAACCACAGCTCAGCGGAGGAATAAAATGGGGAGAAGCCCTGAGCAGTGAGGGGTTGGTGTGGGCAGCAGGAGGGGAACTGGGAGCCAACTTTCCCACTGGTAATCAAGGAAATTCCCACCCGCACGCATGGCTGGAAAGCTGGAAAGAAACCGTGATTCCCTGGACCAGAGGATGCAGGGAATAGGGTCACTGCTGGTAATCAAAGAATGATTCAATTCTGGGAGGCTTAATTTGGTGCAGATGAGTTCTGCAGTTGCTTCAGAGCAGGCACAACAGGAAAGCTCCACGCAATGCCGGGGCTGTTTCTCACACAACGCTCCAGATGCTTCCAGACTCGCTGGGAATGTCGGCTGTGCCGCCCTGGGCCTTTGGATATGGAAAATTGCACATGGGCTTCGTCTTATTTCTTATTTATGATATCTGCACTCTTCTCATCAGTTAAACGTCTTCATTGCATGGTCCTGTGGTCAGAATTTGGGGTAGAGGGAATTTTTGAGCCCGTTTCCCAGTTTTCTGCTTTTTAAGGGAAATGCCCTGGAGCTGGGGATGGGCATCCCCTCCTCATCCGTACAATCCTAATTCCCATCTGTTAGCGAGGTTATCAGTGCTAATTTCCTTTGGAAAAGGCACGGGGATGATTATTAATTATGAGAATTAACGAAAATCACAGCCCGTGTCCACGTGCTGCTGATGGGCATTACCGTAATTACCAGTGCTGCCGTAATTACACGTGGAGCTCTCCAAAGCCCAATCCATGGGTTTGCTCCACGTGGAGCGGTTGGAATTTTCTCTCACTCCCTGCAATCTGTTTGCTTGGGATTGCTACGGGGGTTGCACATGACATCAGCCATTGATCCCTGCAGAGGCAGCAGCCTGCTTGCTCCCTGCAGAGCAATTCCTGGGAAGCATCCTGACATCAAGGAAAAATCCCAAATACCCGCCACGAGCCGTGGAACATCCGCGATGCATCGGTGTTTTCGAAAGGGGTTCGTGTGATTAAGTAAATCCTGCTTAGGTGGGATCCATCGTTGGGATGGCGAATCCCAATGAACTTTGCAAATCCTGTGGGAATTCCCACAGCTCCCGGGAGCTCAGCTGGGTTTGACCCTCCCAGTCCTTTTAGCAGCGCCGCGATTCTGCTGCCTGTGTTTGTAAAAGGTTGCTGATTAAAAGGCTGGAAGGGTGAGGGAGGTTAAGGCTGTGGGGGGCAGATTCCCGCTTCCAGATGGGATGTGAGAATCCCGAGGATTTTTATCTGCTGCAGATGGCTCGGGTGACCTTGCGGAGAGGCGGTGGCTGCCCTTTGTGCTTTGTGGGGCACTCGTGAGGCAAAGACATTTTTATCAGCTGTTTGTCCAGCACCATGGGTCTGAAAGGGGCCGTTGTGAGGAAATGCGAGTGATTCCGAAGTGGTTTGTGTGGTCCTCTGCTGGTGGCGTTTCCCGGGAGCAGATCAAGGCCTGGATGCAGGGAATGCTGCAGCACGTGGTCAGCTCTTGGGCTCGGGGAGGGCTCACGTGTCCGGCTGTGCTTGTGACCGCTGGGAAGACGTCACGGGGAGGAGAGATGGGGTCAGAGCTGCACTCCCCTGCCTCGGGGTTCGCTCCTGCTGCCCCTCCTGCTCCCTCTCCAAGGGTTTTCCTGGCAGATTCCAAAGGGCTTTTGTCCCTGTGCTTTGCAGGAGGTGTAGAGGAGACCCTGTGAGACAAAAAAATGGCCCAGCACTGGGATGTGTTCCTGGGCAGCCAGAATCCTTCTGATCCCAGTCCTGCCCATGTCCCGTGCGATTCCAACCTTCACATCCCTCTCCTTCCTGTATCCCATGGGATTCCAACGTTCATATCTCACTCCTGTCCCTGTCCCATGGGATACCAACCTTAACAACCCACCCTTCCTGTATCCCATGGGATATCAACTCTCACATCCCGCTCTTTCCTGTGTTCCATGTGATACCAACCTCCACATCCTTCTTGTATCCCATGAGACAGGATTTAAGCTGTTTGGGTCACATGGAAAGTGAAAATGGCCCGTGTGATGTTGAGAATGGAATTGGATGTGATATTGGGAATTAGGAATTGTTCCCTGGGAGGGTGGGCAGGGGCTGGGCTGGAATTCCCAGAGCAGCTGGGGCTGCCCCTGGATCCCTGGCAGTGCCCAAGGCCAGGCTGGACACTGGGGCTTGGAGCAGCCTGGGATAGGGGAAGGTGTCCCTGCCATAGCAGGTGAGACTGGAGGGGATTTAAGGTCCCTCCCAACCCAAACCATTCCCGGATTCCATGTTTCTGTGACACTGGCAGGGCAGGACAGGCTGCTGCAGGAGGGGACAGCAGGGATGGAGGTGGCGTTGTCCCACCTTTGGGCTGCACAGGGAAAAGGGAGCTGCCATCAGCTTCCCACCTCTGCTAATCCTGAATTTAGGGACAGAGAAGCTGGGACACAACTCCACATGGCCAAAGGTTGAGCTGGAGTCCCATCTGGATGTTCTGGAGCCGTGCCTTGCCCAGCCTAGGCTGTCCGTGGGAGCAGGGACCAGGATTTCAGGCTGTCCGCACACCTCACGTGTCCCACAGCACGTGGGGAAGCCTCGTGTCTCCCTTCCCAGGGAGGCTGAGAGCTCTGAAGGCAGCTGGACAGAGGAGAAGATTTCACAGCAAAGATGGCCCTTTTATTTTGGGAATCCTGGCCTCTGGCATGCGCTGTGTTCCCAGCACAATCACCAAGGACGTCCTGGGCAGCGGGAGGGCTGCGCATCCTGGTGATTCCGTGCTGGGACTGTGCCACAGGCACCGCACGAGGGCATTTTCTTTGGATTCCATGCCCAAGGACAGCTCCAGCTTCCTCAGAGAGGGATTGCTTGTCAGCTTGAAAGAAAAGCTGCAGAAATGGTTAAATCTTGACATTTAGATTGTGAATCACAGAATGGCTGGGGTTGGGAAGGACCTTAAAGCTCATCTCGTTCCACCCCCTGCCTTGGGCAGGGACATTACAGATACATTATTTTAGGAGTGAATGTATGAATTTATGAATTGCAGTCACACATTTAGAGTGATTGTTAATTTATACCTCTGATCTGAAGGATATTTCAGTTTGGAAAGGGACGTTTGACTGCGTTGCTGCATTTCACCCTTTACCACGTAGGAGAAAAAACCCGATCACACTGAAAATGAGAAAAATGCTGCTTTGAAAAATCCACCTGGGAATATTTTGAAAATTGCCGTCTCTGTAAAGAATAGGATTAAAGCAAAGCAGGAACGGAGACGAGACTGCTGCCTGCCTTTCCCTTATTTAAATATTCCCGAGCTTCCTCCATTTTAATTTCCCCTTAAAAACATGGCTGTGTTAGCCGAGCTGGCAACCCCTCCGAAATCAGCATCATTTTCCTGGCGCCGCTCACGTGGAGTGGGGACCCCCTTCTGGAACTGAGCAGGCAGCACGATCCCAAATTCCCCCGCTCTTCCCGCCCCGCAGCCGGATCCGTGCGGATCAGCTCCCGCTCCTTTGTGCGTTCCCGGATCGGCAGCCGCGGCAAGGATGCGCTGCCAGCCTCGGCTTTGTCTGGGATCAGCCGCCTTCTGCAGGATCTCCGCCTTGGATGAGCGCTGATTTTTTTGGGAATTGGGAAAGGGGGGTGTCCGCGCGCCCGAGGGGCTCTCCGTCGGAGCGGCGATTTCTCCGGGAGGATTCGTGCTGCTGCTTTGCGAGGAGCTTTCCAAAATGCCTGAAGCCAACTATTTGTTATCTGTATCTTGGGGTTATATTAAGGTGGGTTGGATTCCCGAAGGATTATTAATTGCTGGATTATTAATGGCTGCTCTCTTGTGCTGTGCGGCTCGGAGAAAACCTTTGTCGGGAAAATAGGCTTTAAAAATGCGGATTTCTGTGCATTTTGGCTGATTGTGTGTAGTGTGCATGCAGAGTCCATGGATGTCATTTTTGGGGGGAATTCGGTGTTGCAGGATAAAACAATGCAGCAGTGAAAATGCTGGATTATAAAATCAGGAGGATCACAGCATGAATATCTGAGGGAATAATGCCTGAATCCTACATTTTGCTGTATGATCCTCACATTTATGGCATACTTCTCCCCTGGATATGCAGTTGTCTGTTTGTGTAATGGAAAATGGAGCAAATTTAGAAAACCCAGAACAAAAGAAGGTTTGGGGACGGGCAATTTCAACCTGAGATAAAAATCTGATCTTTCAGAGGGATTTATCTGAAACGTTCTCTCCTCGTTCGTGACAGTAACAATTAATAAGCGTCTTTAGGGGAAATTAATTCCGTGGGCTGAAAAGAAATACCCAGTCATGGTGCTGCCGAGCAGGATGTAAATGAAACCATCTGTCGCTGACTCCATCCCAAATATCCCTGGAATTCTGCCGGTTTGGGGAGTCCCCCGTGCTCTACGGGTTTGGGAAAGGATTCCATAAAAATGCCGTGTTTGTCTGTGCTCTCCCCCCGCAGTTCAAGAGGATGCTGAACCGGGAGCTGACACACCTGTCCGAGATGAGCCGCTCCGGCAACCAGGTGTCCGAGTACATTTCCAACACTTTCCTGGGTAAGGAATCCATCCCGAGCTTTTCTGGCTCGGGGGAGGGTTAAGGGCAGCCTGATTGCCCCCATTCACGGCTTCCCTCTTCGGGATGTGTTGGGATTTTCACTTTCAGATGGCTGTGGGAAGGGGAAGAATAGCGGTTGGAGAAGTGTATCCGCAGAGGAATTCCCTCCCAAGCCGTGGGATGTTTCTGGGAGGATTCAGTGGAGCTGGTGGTGGCTGCCGTATGCAGTGCTGGATTTTTGTGGTGACCTTACGGAAAGGACAAAGTCACACAAACCCCAGCTGCAGCCGCTGCCTCGTTCAGCTGCATCTTCCCTTCAGAGATGGGCTTCAGACTGAATCACCCCCGACATTTTATTTATCACTTGCTGTAAATTCGCCCATTTTGCACACGGAGTCAGAATAAAGGGAATATTTTGCGTTTCATTCATTCTGGTGGAGCTCACAGCTCGACAGACATGAATGAATCCTCTGTGTCAACGTTTGTTAGGAGAAATGGGATTTTCTCAGGAAGCAGCTTTAGGATTTGTGACCATTTGCATATCAAATAAGGAGCCTCATATTTATAGATATCCCTGAGTCCGACAGCTCTGAAGGCTGAGTGTCTGTGGATGCTGGAGCTCGTCGGGAATTGTGCCCTGGGGTTGGAACGGCCTGGAGCGCGTTCCCTGCGTGACACACAATTATTCCCATGAAGGATTTTCAAGTGATCCCAATATCCAGCTGCAGCTGCCGCCTGCATTTGGGACACGTTCATAATCCCTGGAAGTTTGGAGCTGCTCCGTGGGAATGCATCGGTCTCGTGGCTCCGCTCAGTCGTGACATCCAGAGCGTGAATTCAGACAGGGAGGAGAGCGAGGCTGCCCAGGCTGGGATGCACAGAGGGCACATCCAGGGATTTGGCTGGTGGTCAGCTCTTCCCGGCAGCTGCCTGAGTGTGGAGCAGGATGGGCTGCAGCAGGAATTGCCAGTGTGGCCACCAAAATGGAACCGCCACATGTGGATGTACTGCCCTGAGAATTCTGTCTTTCTCATGAATTCTGTGAGAAAGAGAATTCTCAGGGCAGTACATCCACGACCAAACCCTCGGGTTAGCAGGGCCTGAACATCAGCAGGAGCTGAGGAGCCAGAGCTGCTGCTGCTGGGGTTGTTTTATTCATGGAATTCCAGACTGGTTTGGGTTGGGAGGGACTGTAAATCCCATCCCATCCCACCCCTGCCAGGGCAAGGACACTTTCCACCATCCCAGGCTGCTCCAAGCCCCACTGTCCAGCCTGGCCTTGGACACTGCCCGGGATCCAGGGGCAGCCCCAGCTGCTCTGGGCACGCTGAGGGGGGAAGGCTCTCCAGACTGGGCCAGATTGCAGCCTGATTGCTCATATTTAAAAAAAAAAAAAAAAAGTAAAGCTTTTAAAAGGATCATCAGCTGCTTCAGGAAGTCACGCTGGCATGGGTTTTGTGAATTAGTTTTTTTCCCCCCTAAAATTTAATTAAATTAAATGAGTACTCAAAATAACGAGGCTACAAGGGAGGAGTTTGAACAAACAAACCAAAAGAAATATGTGGGTAGGACACTCGTTTATCTCCAAAGAGGGGGATAATTTGGAGATATTAAACCCAGATCACGTGACTTCATTCAGCCTTTTGATTTTATTAAGGCAAGGAGTGACAGGAAAAGGGGGAGTGTCTTCCCACTGCCAGAGGGCAGGGTTAGATGGGATACTGGGAGGAATTCCTGGCTGGGAGGGTGGGGAGGCCCTGGCACAGGGTGCCCAACACCCCTGGCAGTGTCCAAGGCGATGGTGGGAGCTGTCCCTGCCATGGCAGGGGTTGGAATAGGATGATCCTCAAGGTCTCTCCCAGCCCAAGCCGCTCCGTAATTCCGTGATGGAATGAGCTGAGCAGGCTCCAGGAAGGAGCGGAGGGTCCGGCCCTGCAGTTCCCATCGTGGACGCAGCGCTGGGTCCGTGGGAAGGTCAGAGATGACCGCAGTGGTTTCACATCACATCAGGGACGATCGCTGCCCTCCGTCACGTGCCCTTCCCCAAGGGCTGAGCGGTGCGGGGCCAGGACTGAGCAAATCAGGGATTTCTGCCCCAGGATGGCCATTTGATGCTGCCTTACTCATGGCTAAGGAGATTACGGGGAGGAAAGTCCTTCCGTGGTCCGGCACGATCCGGGGGAATACCCGCTGATGTCAGCCAGGCTTTGCTGGGAATAATGACTCCTTCCCTAATTGCTGCTCACTCGGGATTTCACAGGGTTTTAGTTAGGCCCAGGCAAAAGTAACTCATGCCTGGAAGCCTCATCCCTCTGGAGGTCTTCAAGGGGCACAGAGGTCACGGTAAAATCCATGAAAAATGGGCTGGATGGAAGTAATGAGCCCCTGGATCTCTGCTTTGGTAAACCAGTGAATGACATCTGGTTTTAAGATTTATTTATTCACTAAACACATCTCCACAGCCAGGGTTGTGCCTCTTCGTGTGCACTAAAATGGTGCTTATCCCTGGGAATGGCAATGGGAATGTGGCCTTTGCTTTGGAAGTTATTCCACACGTATTTATAAAGGACAAATCTTTAATAAATCAGTGACACTCATCTGTTACCGGTTTAAGATTGGGGCTATTTACCCTGAAAAGGGAAAACAAGAAAAACAGATCTGGTTTTACTTTATTCAGGGAAAACGTGTTGTTTGAACATCTATTTGATTTCCCTGGAAATAGGTAATAAATTAGGATCCCTTCAGGCATGGAAAATCACAGAACCATTTCAGCTGCAGACCACAGTGTCCAACGATTCCCTCAGCACTGCCATTGCCACTGTTTTTTATTTTTTTTTTTTAAATTTTTGAGTCCCAAAATGAGAGAAACCCCCAGCAGAAAGGCCAGTTTGGAGTAAGGTGCAGAGGCAGCTGCTGAAAAGTTGATTTGGGGGATGAGCTGGGAGCTCACGTTGTGCTGACTCATTTCCCCCTGATCTATTCCAGACAAGCAGAACGATGTGGAGATTCCTTCTCCCACCCAGAAGGACAGGGAGAAGAAGAAGAAACAGCAGCTCATGACACAGATCAGCGGAGTGAAGAAATTAATGCACAGCTCGAGCTTAAATAACACCAGCATCTCACGATTTGGGGTGAAAACAGAAAAGGAAGATCATCTGGCCAAGGTATGAGAGATTCTGGAAGCTGGGAATGGATTGTTCCCTGTGGAATTAGTATCCCTGCAGTGATGTAGCCATCACAAATTCTGTAATTAATGGTAGCAGGTCTTCTGTATTTGAAAATTCTTGAAAATAACTCTAAAATAAAAAAGAAAAAAAGGTGGTGAAGGCTGAGGAGAGCAATTATGAAGCACAAATTCAGCACAGTCACTCTGTGTTTATTAAGTGCCCATAACTACAATACACTTACATATTTACAATAATCATTAAATTTGCATATTTGTGAACTTTTGGGAAACTCAGAATTGCCTGGAAAAACATGCATCCATTCTCTTTTTGTGCTCTCCAAAGGAGCTGGAAGACCTGAACAAGTGGGGCCTCAACATCTTCAACGTGGCCAGGTATTCCCACAACCGGCCGCTCACCTGCATCATGTACGCCATATTCCAGGTGCGTATTCCCAGCCCAAACCCGCTGCTCCCAGCACTGTTTTCACTCCCAGTTCCTCTCTGCTTCTCTGCCTCGTCCAGCACGACCTGACACTCTGTTTGTGCCTCCATCCCGCAGGAGCGGGACCTGCTGAAGACGTTCAAGATCTCGTCGGACACGTTCGTGACGTACATGATGACCCTGGAGGATCACTACCACTCGGACGTGGCCTACCACAACAGCCTGCACGCTGCCGACGTGGCCCAGTCCACCCACGTGCTGCTCTCCACCCCTGCCCTGGATGTGAGTGTCCTGCTTGGCTCGTGGGGTGAGCGCTGCCGGCTCCTCCGAGCGCTCGCTTTGCTCCGGGGCTTTCACTGCTAGGAAATCTCAACATCTGGGATCTCTGTTTCACCTTTCTCCTTGTCCCAGAAAACCGATTGAAAACAACCCAATTTGTTCCCCTAAATCAGTTTTTATTTTTGTTGAGAGGTGAAACCCCTGTGACGAATCCCTGTTGTTCCGTCCTAGGCTGTGTTCACGGATCTGGAAATCCTCGCTGCCATTTTCGCGGCTGCCATCCACGATGTGGATCACCCCGGGGTCTCCAATCAATTCCTGATTAACACGAGTGAGTTTTGTTCTGCATCACTCAGAATTTCGCCCGCCAGCTTGGGAAACAACGGGAATGCTTTTTCCAGGCCACAAATGATGACTTCTAGTCTGTGCTGCCCTCTCAAAATATTGTGCAGTAAACGAGTGAGACATTTTGGAATCGAGCAGGAATTAAAATGCAATATCTGACAAAGGGAGCCATTGTAACACAATTTGTAAAGTCAGTATTTCCTACTTGCTAACACATCATAATTCTGCCAGGCCTGAGCGCAAACTTCACCATTAAGATAAGGCAAATCACCCTGTTGCTATTGACAGCCAGAAAGCCAAATATTGGGCTCCATGTTGTGTTCTGCCACGGGCTGAGCGTGGTTCTGGATTCCAAAATATGGGCACTGTTGTGTTTTGGGAAGAGTTTTTGCAGGGTTCTGTTGTCAGTGATTCTGTAACTGAGTAAACTGAGCATGATTTTGTCACGAGGGCTGGGCAAAGGCTGGTTCGGTGCTGGGGCTGGCACTCATGGAGCTAAAAAGAATCCTAGAATCCCAAAATCATGGGCAGGGACACCTTCCCCTATCCCAGGTTGCTCCAAACTCCATCCACCCTGGCCTTGAGCCCTTCCAGGGATGGGGCAAGGGAACTTTCTCCTATTAAAACATTCCAGTTCCCGGGACAAGCACTGGCTGTTGGAAATCCCACATTTCCCAGGCTGGGGTCCCACATTTGCCGTTCCCTCCCCAGATTCCGAGCTGGCCCTGATGTACAACGACGAATCCGTGCTGGAGAACCACCACCTGGCCGTGGGCTTCAAGCTGCTCCAGGAGGAGCACTGTGACATCTTCCAGAACCTGACCAAGAAGCAGCGCCAGACCCTCAGGAAGATGGTGATTGACATGGTACGAGCTGGCCGCTCCTTGATCCTCTTCTTCACCAAAAATGAGGGGTTTTGTGGCTTTCCCTCCTGAAATCCCGTTTTTTCTCCTTCTGGAAAGGTGTTGGCCACTGATATGTCCAAGCACATGAGTCTGTTGGCTGATCTGAAGACGATGGTGGAAACCAAGAAGGTGACCAGCTCAGGGGTTCTCCTTCTGGACAACTACACAGACAGAATACAGGTGAGGCAGCCAGATCCCCTGGATTCGGGGGATTTGGGGCAGGATGAAGACACCGTGCTCCTGCAACTTTTAGATAGGAGCTGCTGACCTAAATTCTCAGCAGTCACTTCTCCTGCACTAAAGAGAAGCACAGGGTGGTCCTGTCTTTTTTAGGTGACCAGAATTAGGGGTTTTTAACACTTGGAGCATGGAACTGCAGCCGTGGCACGTTCTGAGGTTATTTTTTGAGGGCTCTGAAATTTCTCTGCTGCTCTCTCCCATTTTTTCTCCTGTTACAACATTGCAAGAATTTGATTTGGAACTCCGTATCTGAAGCAACTCAGAGCGAGCTGGATTTAGTGATGATCAGTTCTGTTCCCTAAGTAATTTAATCCTTGATTTACAGACATACCAGGAAATGCTGGAACAGGGACAGGGAGTGAGCAGGACAAGATACATCCTGCTCTGCTCTCCACTTTGATGACCAGCTTCTTAAGAACAGGCCCATGGGAAAACCCTTTAAATTTTTATTTGAGACACTGTGTTGCTGCGTAAATCCTTGTGGTCACTTAGTCAGGCCCATTTTGTGTGTGTGTGGAAGAGATGTTACTCATTTCATAAAGTGGGAGGATTTTAGCTCTTCCCACGAGAGCGTGGAAGTGGACTGGGACTGGTGGGAAGCGGCTGGAAGCACAAACAAATCTGTGTGACGTCGTGAACGCTTCCACAGCTGTGCCAGGAGTGGGGATTGAGCAGCTGGGAGCACATCTGGCTCTGTGGGGCTGTGCAGCTGAGCTCATCCGTGGAGGTGGAATCAGAGAATTCCAGGCTGGGTTGGGTTGGGAGCGACTTTAAACTCATCTCATCCCACCCC
>VZTX01000285.1:0-21336 GCA_013400915.1 Pardalotus punctatus | reverse complement strand
GGATGAAAATGGTGTGCATCATGACGTCCATCCCCTCCACCTCAGGACCACACCTTATATCGCCTGCTCAGGAGTAGTCAGTTTCAACAACATCTCATGAGGGGCCAATGCATGAGATGAGGTCAGAACGGGCCATGATAACACCTCCATGCCAAAAACAGCTTATTGTGTATTGTTCTCCTCCTGCAGGATGAATCCCACTAGGTGATCGATACATAGTTATAGTTCTGAAGGTTAAAATCGTACCAACTAACAGTAAGATCTCCTTCTACAATATCTTGTCGATGTGCACAACAGCGGACCAAATATGGTAGGGCCTTAGACACATCTTCAATCCCTGACACAGTGGAATGACTCTGTATTCTTTCTATGCCAATAAAATGCTTGTTTTCACAAAAATAACTTATATATGCATTCATAAATGCATGTAATAGATTTGCCAAGCACTCTAAATTCAACTAGCTCACAACAAAGCTTAGATAACCTGAGGAGGATGTTGGTTGCTTTCTAGTGTAGACCAGTCAGCCAGTATGAAGAGGCAGATAAAAAATTCTATAAGCACCTTGGAGAAATCTCATGATCACTGGCCCTGGTTCTTGTGGGGGACCTGAACTTACCAAATGTCTGAAGGAAATGAAATACAGCCGAGAGTAAAGCCTAGAAGGTTCTTGGTGTGTGTGGAAGATAATTTCCTGACACAGCTGGTGAGCAAGCCAACCAGGGGACATGCCCTACTGGACCTGCTGTATATGAACTAAGAAGGACTTGTGTTACGAATGGAGACAGGAGCTTAGATAAATCTCTGCCTTTTGCCCAGGCCTTTGGCAGCAGGCTATGGTTTGCTTTTCTGTTGTTCGTGGGATTTGTGGAAGCAGGTAGGGAAGTCAGGCAGACAGGCTTCAAGATGGCGAAGAAGAAAGTTTTATTTACAAGAACTTCTTTTTATACACAGTAATAAACAAGTGTCTATTGGCCAAAGACAATCCACCTCCTAAGATNTTTAATAATGGCCAATTAGGTCTAGTATGAAATAAATTATCATTTATCAGACACAGAAAATAACAGACATAAGACTTAGGACAAAGCTACATACTACACAGGAATAAAATAAAATAAACTACTAGTAGAGAGAGAGAGTTCAGTGTGCATAAAGGTATCTGTTATTGCAGCTAGCAAGAAATAATAAAACTTAGGAACCAATGTATCTTACCAATGCCAGTTTGGTGGTGAAGTATACCTCGGAATCCTTTCATTCAATTCCCAGGAAAGTAACCAGCAGAGCCTCTGTCCAGATTCCGGGGAGAAGCCTTTGCACATTTACAGAGTGTGTGTAGGAGACTTCTGCCTCTGTACTGATTTGTGTGTCTTTTATAGTGTAAAAATGTGTCTTTTGGTCACGTATTTATTTTTTATTTCTTTCCACATCTGCTCTCCATACCTGGATGTGGATTCTGGGTTGGAGGCTCCAGACCCTCGGGCACCAAGAGATAACCCCTTGCTGGGCTTTTGACCTGGTCTGGGTTGTCTATATGAACCAGCCATATGAAAGAGGAAAAGGGGGAGGATGTCCTGCCACAACTTGCGCATGTTGTGATTGTCGGAGACTTTCTTGGGCACAGTGATCATGAAATGATTGGTAGTGTTTTCAATTGTCAGAAATGTAAGGAGGAGGATTGGCAAAAATGGCCACCTTAGACTTTCTGAGGGCAGACTTTGGCCTGTTTAGGACAATGGTTGAGATTTTCCCTTGGGAGGCAGTCCTGAAGGGCAAAGGAGTCCAGTAAGGCAGGACGTGTTTCAAAACAGAAATTTTAAGGGAATCCAGGAAGGCATGACATGCTTCAAGAAGGAACTGTAAAAGACACAGGAGGAGCCAATGCCCATGTGCCAAAAGATGAGATGGGGAAGAAGACTAGCCTGGCTCAACAGAGAGCTTTGGTTGGAACTCAGGATATAAAAGGGGAGTTTATGACCTTTGGAAGAAGAGGTAGATAACTCAGGAGGACTACAGGAATATCACGGCATTCTGCAGTGGGAAAATTAAAAGGACCAAGGTCCAACTAGAACTTAATTTTGCTACTGCCATACAAAATCCCAAAAACAAACAAAACTGAAACCACCTTCTATAAGCAAGAAAGAAGGGCTAAAGAGATTCTCCATCCTTCATTGGATGCAAGGGGACACAGAGAGACAAATGATGAGGAAAAGGCTGAGATACTTGGTGCCTTCATTTACTCAGTCTTTATTGGCAAGACTTTCTCCTCAGAGTACTCAACACCCTAAACCAGAAGAGAGGTAAGAGGAGAAGAATGAAGCCCCATAATCCAAGTGGAAATGCTCAGAAACTTGCTACATCATATAAACACGTACACATCACCTGACCTTACTCCCACTAGCCATACACATTCCTTTTATGACTTAGCTCCAGAAGAAGTTCCTCTTGCTTGCTTGTTTTCTATGCCAGTCATCATTTTCTTTTAATATCTTTGCTAAGAGTATCAGCAATAAATCTAAGAAGAAAGAAATATACAGAATATCAGAGCAATACATGGTACTGGATTTACTGTTTGAGGGGGAAGATACGGTCTCAGTAAAGGAAATTACCTTACAGATTTTCATAATTGGTAAAAAAACCCTTTTAGACTAACATTTTGGTATGAATATAGGAAGTCTTTGTGCCAGAGGTAACAGATGTTAATTCTAATACTTTCAGTTTTCTGACCATTTTTTAATATCTTCTGACATTTCTAGGGAAGATATTTCTGTATTATTAGTTCCTTTCTCAACATAAATAACAAGCAGTTACCTTCTTTCTCTTCAACTAGTGTTTAATTTCAAATTCAATAGTTAGGTTTTCAGCTCGAGAAAAAATGTATGAGGAGATGTAAGAAGTAATTGGGATCTGAAAAACTGAAGGAAAAAATCATTCCAAAATAATCACTTAGAGCCATAGTTATTTCTTATAATTTGTTCTATCTTTATTTCCTGATTCAATATGTGTGTCCTGGGGTGATTCATAATGCTATTGTATTCCATATCTACCTGCACCCAAAAATTGTTACTGTATCTTTAAGACCCTGCAAATGAGAGCCTTGTGTTTGTGTGGGGTGCTATCATTGGCATTTTTAAAATCAGCAATCCAAGGCAGCTTCCAGGTCTTTGTCACGTGGCATGTTCTTCGAAAGCGACTAGGTCTTTGTTCAAGCAAAGGTTTTTTCTTCACTTTCTGGGTTCACTTTTGCTTTTTTGGGTTTTTTTAGGGTTTTTTTTTTTGTTTTTTTGGCTTAGAGAGACTACAGTTAGCAGTTTTGGCCTGCCTTTCAGGTGCCTGTCTGCAGTTGAGTCGTCACGCCAACAGTAGTGGAGCAGCCCCAACTCCAATCTGGGTCGCTGTCCACTGTGCCCAGCCAAGAAGAGAAAACATCGAGTGGCTCCAGCTCAGCTGCTTTGCTTGGCCCTTCCTGCCCTGCTGTGCCTTGCTGTGCCTTGCTGTGGAGAGGAGGATGACTCTGGATGAGCTGTTGAGCCTTCATCTGCTGCTGGAACTGCTCTGTGAGGCTCCTGCCTTCCCAAGAGAGATCTGACACCATCTTGTCCCTTTGTCTTACAAACCTGAGGCTGTCCCTGCCTTGTGTTGTCTTAGGAAGGGTATTTGTGGCATTTCAGGTCTCTCTTTGTTCCTGTGGAGGTGAGGGTGTGTATTTTTAGCAGTTTGATATCTAGGATTTATTTATTTATTTGTTTTCTCTTGCCTCTTGGCAATCTTTTTGTTACTAAACATATTTTTTTTTAACTTCTATTTACTTGTATTCATTCCTTATTGGTGGAAAGGGATTGGTTGAACCTATAAAGGGAGACAACTCATTCCAGAGTATTCCTCTTTAAATTGTCTCAAACCAAGACAACATGACAAAAAAATAAAAAAATCAAAATTGATATAACAAGCTAAATATTCACTAACTGTTGTTAGACATATGACTATAAAGAAGTGCCATGTGGGAGGTTAGTATTATATGCTTCTTCTAAATAATTTATTTCTGTAGGCCTCTTAGCAGAGTCTTCATAACATTTTCTAAATGGGACATCTTACTGATGAATCACAATGGACTTCCAAAGAATTCTGTCTATTGCAAGGTTTCAGCCTTCAATCCCTCTTGCGCAGAAGCATTAGTTGCTTAAATAGTGTTGCAAGCATTTCTTAAAATGTTTATTTCCTCCGACTGCCTTTTTTAGACAACAAATTTAGTTTGTATTTCAAATCAAGCTGGATAATCCTGTATTTGACAGTGGTGCTAACTGAAATGAGCAAATGTATCATAAACTGAATATGTGAAAGGGAATTATGTTTCAGAATCTGCCCCAAGAGACTGACCTTTTTATGCTAAGCTTTGTAAAATTTCACCCACAAGCAGACAGTAGGCCTGTACAATTAGGAATTCACTTGATTTCATACGAGTTAAACATAATTTTAAATTGTTTAAAATGAAACATGCAGATAGGTTTAGGTAGCATTTCTTACTCTAGCTGCATGAATGGCCAGCAAAAATGAGAATTTCTTTTACATTAGAGACCATTTTATTGTGTTGATTTTTTTTAAGTCCTCATTCCCCGTGAAGAAAAGCTACAGGGAACAATAATTATACATCTTTGACATGGCCGTTTGTCATGGAGCTGGATATGATTTCTGTAGGGAATGCCAATATATTCAACAGGCTCTCTTATTTTTTTTACAAAAGAAAAATGCCAGTTTTATTCACACTCTTTTCTATGTAGTTTTTCAGGGAAGAAATTAATGGATTTTTATTTTGATACATTGTTAAAAAGCAAAGAGAAAATACAAACTGTGGTAACCAACCACTGTATATTATCTGTCACCCTCGGACTGAGAAACCCATTTTCCAGGCAGAACATTGTAGAGAAATGGCTCGAGGAGCAAGGCGGCCATGGAATGCCAGAGTCTCTGTCTCTGCAGATTTTGCCCCTGCAGAGCACAGACAGGGCATTGTGCGAGCAGAAGGCAGAATTTTGAAGATAACTGCAAGGACGATGTCCTTGATGGTCTGGAAAGTACCGAGGCCTATGAAAGGAGGATTGTAGTCAGGGAAGATGTCCTTGGTGGCTTGGAAAGTACCGAGGCCTATGAAAGAGGGATTGTAGTCAGAAGAGTAGAAAAAACTAGATCGTAGGGACCACGAGAGGGTGGGAGCAGGTTGATGTGACTGTACAACTAACCAATAATAGAATGACAAGCAGTTTTACTAACCAATGATTCTATTACATGTAATATTGCTAGGTGCTGCAGAAATGTACTTAAGGCTGTAAACCTGATGAATAAATGGATTGGATTTATGGATTCGGATTCATGGATTTATGGATCGGATTTTGGGGATTGACTGAAGAATGGAATAAAAAGATTGAAGGATTGAAGCTTGCTTATAAATCATATTGATTTGTGTGTCTTGCTTCATTCACCGACGGAAAAACGCCTTTCTCCTAAATGAGGTGTCTCTCAAATGAGGTTTCTCCTAAACGAGGTGTCTCCTAAACGAGGTTTCCCCCAACATTGGTGACAGTGTGGATTTTACGATAAGTGTCGCCGTTTCGCGACAGAACAGGCTTTTTAAGTTGTATTTTTGGAGTTGTAGGGAGGAACTCTTAACTCTTTCCATTTTTGTGTTCCAGGACTTCTCTTGCTTACCCTTGGTTCCATTCTGATGCTCAATGAAGTAATATTGAAATGTTTGCATTTCTGTAGATTGGTAAAACTGCTTCCTGTCCAGTTCAAAATTCTAATTTTGTTCACTGAAGCTGATGCTTCATATGTTTTTTTTGAGGAAAGACCATTGATGTATTAAGAACAGTCTGCTGAGAACAAAGTATCCCTTTAATCAGTGGCATATGAGGGTTGTTGTTGTCGTTGCGGTATTCAAAGGATTTTAACCTTTAAAATTTGGTGAGATGCAAGAGTGGTTCCAGATATTTCCATGAGAGGCCTTAGGACTCATTTGATCACAGAAGAGCAGTGAGGGTAAATGCCTTAACCACTGCCTTGTCACATTTGTGCCATTGGAAAATTGAATTTGAAATATGTAAAAAGTATATAACCTGAGCAGCGTATATCTTGTGGTGTGCTTTTCAGCCTGGTACTCTGTGTATGCTTTACAGCTATAATCTGGATATGCCAATGAATTTTCTTCTGTGTTGGTTTTGTAATGTTGGAACATTTTAATCTTCAAGTTCGGATTTTTTAAAGATGGGCAGGAAGAAAAAAGCAGGAACAAAGAGAAGTAGAAACTATTCAGTTTGTACACTCAAGTCTTTTCTACTGCTGCTCTGGCCTCTGCTTTGTGCCACTTTCAGCTGCTGAGCATTTGTTAAATAGCATTTTACACTACTGCTATTTTCTTTTCTCTTCAAAAGTAGAACTGCCAAACTGCCCTTTGCCAAAAGAGAATTTCCCTCATCAGAATCCAGCAAGTAAAATGTAAGCAGAAGTGTGAGAAGCACCTCATCTAAAAGGTGATGTTAAATACAAAATTAACAGACTTTAGGCTTAGTTTGACCCTCCATTAGTCTGGAAATATATATTCTTGTCCATCAGGACTGGGTATATCTTTTTTCCTGTATGAACTGAACTATATTGTTCACAGATCATTAAGTCCTTGAAAATCCTTTGACTTTTTTAGCTGTTTATTTTATGATATTTTCTTAAAGCAGGAATGGTAACTGTACAGTCTCTTGCACAATTTAATTTTATGAAAAGTAGGCAACTCAACTTTACAGAGATATTCACAGTATTCAAACAGTATAAATTCAAACCCTTCCTATCATCACAAAAATACTCAGTAGAATAAATACTTGGCTGTGCTTTGCATATCTGTGCCTGCAGCTCATAACTAGTACTTGGACCTCACTCAATCCCCTCCCACACCATGCACTCCAAATCTGTGCATCGTCTCATGATTGCGTGGCTGCGCGCTGTGTTTACATCATAGTATATCTGCAATAATGGTATCGTTGTTGTAAATATTAAAAGATCATATAATACAACACTCTGTGTAGTTATGATAACATTTTCTTTGTGTCATGTTTCATTGTGTAATGATTTTGAGTTTTGGCATAATAAACTGATGCAATCCATGCCTTGCCTTTTTTTGAAGATAAGTTCTTTTTCTTTCAAGTCCTAATGGCACTTTGGACCTAATCCAGAAGTGTTGTTTCATGAGTTTGTCATCACGTTTTGGGAGTGTAGGAATAATGTCTTTGTTCTAGCACTACTGCCAGTTTCATTAGGTTCTAATTGAAAATGTGTCTATTATTTCTCCTTTTGCTCAGTTTTGTTAGTCATAGCTCCTTAAGTCTTTGTTTTGACTCTTTTTTTTTCACTCCCTGTTCATCTCTTCCCTCTTTCCAGCCTAATTATTACCACATTTCTGGGAATTGAGAGGATTCAGTTATTCTAGTAACCTAGGACATGAAAAACAACACAGCTAGAGCCTATTTGCATGATGACTAATTTCCACTCTTTGTTTTAAGAGCTGAAAAAATCCTTTATACTTGTACAGAAAGGAGGAGCTCCTCCTTCTTAATGAGTGTTTACAGGAAATGTATCCTGAATATGTTACTCTTATGAGAATATGAAACAAGGATAAGAGAGACTGACTTAGCTTGGATAGAAGCGCACTGTGGAACAAATTATGAATCACCTTCATCATGCATGCAGTGTGAAATGTGACTGTGAGATATCTCACAGCCAAGGGAGGTAATTCTAGGACAGAGATAAGACGAGCAAACACTATCAAGAATCAAAGTTGTTTGGAGAGCAAGCAGATAGGGTTGACAAGTGCTGTGCTGCTTGTAGTGATTCTTTTTCACAAGGGAGCAAGAGAAGAGAAAACTGCACAACTAACTGTTGTTGAAGTGCAGCTACTTAGTAACTAAATAATCAATCTTACTATTTTCAGTTGTTAGATATATATTTTAATATATTGTGAAACAATATAGCACAGATCAAATTCAATTCTGTGATTATGTTCTAAACACCAAGTCTCATCTACTGTTGGTTGAAATGCATTAATACATTTACTATTTCTGTAACAATACCCCATGGCTTTCATGTCACTCTTTCACCAGTAGAAATTGACATATGTTGTGTGCATAAACCTTTCTAGATGTAGGTACAAATGTAGGACTGATAATTTGTTAATTAGAAATTATTTTCATGGAGATTTGTAGAAACTAGAAGTTTGGGGAACATATCGCCTCTGATAAAGGCTTTTTTGGTGAGGGAGGAGTAGGCAAGTGTGTGGAGGAAAGACTTTTCATTTGCAGACAGGAATATCTAATCCAGGACCAGTTCTCCCTTTTTGTGACTTATTGCACTCATTATCGTGAGACAAGTCAGACCTGATTAAACACACACAGTGATTAAATACACATATTTGTGTCTGTATAGCATAAAGTGTTACATGCGTAAAACATTTCAGAAATATGTTGCATAAAATGGTGTCCATAAGTGTGTATGGAAAGCTAGGTTTCAACTATTTTGGTAGAAATTTGCTAATGTTTCCTCACACTGAAACATCAGTTTAAGTGCAAATGTACAGACATTTTGTTAATTTCTTATCATGTTCTGTCCCATACAAGAATATGTCATTTATTTTGTATGAGTTACTTAAGTGTCTATCTACAATAGTTACAATGTTACATGAATAACTTTTTTGGTGGGATATTTCACACTCAGAGCAGGAGTTTCAGCTGCATAAACTTTTAGAAATGAAGTGTGCTTTCTCTAACTCTAGGATGAACCATCTGATGAGCTCATCCGTTTTGTAACTCATAGCAACTAAATCTGCCTTCTTAGAATTTTGGGTTGCATTTTTTAATTAACTAGTTCATCTTTTGTATCTTCTGCAGACTTTGATGGCATAACAAATTTTGACATAGACTTAGCTTTGCTGAATGAAGTCTCAGAAATTAAGCCCTTCAGTCATGTTTCATCTCCTAATAAATAATAAATGTCTGCTATGGGTCACTCCTATATGTCAAGCAACAGCAACCACCAGACAAGTACACAGCATCTTTCCCAAGGAGTACTCTTCCAATGACTGACCACTTTCACTTCTTGGGATTTCTTGATGCTGTCTTGGTTTGGTAGCTCTCACTAGTTATTTGTTTTGCTGTTTTTACCTGATTTAACCCAGATATGTCAATGCTCCTCTTGAAGAGGAGACAACCACTTTAGCCAGCCTTGTGCAGGTGGTTGTTTGATGGGATGATGACTCCTGGGATAGTATTAATTTGGTATCCCCCACCTGTTATTGCCTTTTGTCACATAGCCTGACATCATCTGTCAAGGTCTAATGCACTTGCCAGAAACTGAAATAAAATGAACAGATGGTATTGCCTCTTTTGGAAAAACTACAGATTGCTTAAAACAATATGTTGTTCTGTATATTTTCAGTTATACTTTGTGTTCGCATGTAAAGTCCACCTGGGAAAGTTTTGCCCTTTTAATTTGCTAGTAAAACAAGAAACAATCCTAATGTTTAAGTTCATCAGATTTGTTCACTTCATATTTCTCAGTCTGGCTATCTAAAACATCAGTGGGGAAACGTCAGAACTTTGCAATTTTCAAGTTGGCAGCTGAGTAATTTTCAGAATTTTTCTGTCTCTGCTGGGCATCATGTCAAAACTAGAGAATGCAATTTGGCATCTCTTTTTGGTTGTTACAGGAAATTTATAGGAAAAGAAACAGTTAATTGAGAGAGGAAAATTTTGCAAGACATAACTGCATAAAGAGGGCCCTCCTTCAGTGATGAAAATATTTCAAACCATACTCTATCCTCTTGTAACTATACACAATCAACATTCTTTCCACCACCTGCAACTTAAAATACCTTCTTCTTTAATGTTCAGTGCAGGATTCAGTTTTTACAACAATGACAGCAGTACAGTGGGACAGTATAAACTACGCTTACAGCTATTTTGAATTATGTGGGATTTTTTTCCTGACTGAATTAAGAAAAATTATTATCATCTATGAAATAGAATTATTTTTTTCAACTCTGTGATGATACTTATTTGATCTGAAGTTTGATTCATAGCATAGGGGTACAATAAGGTGTTTCTGAGGGCTTCTGAAAGAAACATTTGGAAGAGAGTGGCTTTGATTAAGTTAATGTAACTAATTTCACTTTAATTGTTCTAATATACCTGCCTGAAGATGAAGACAGGCAGAGAAGAAGCTGTCAAGACTTAGTGATTTATATTATTGCATCTGAAGTCAGATTCTTGTATATGAATCTTTATCTTAACAATCTCTGTTGTAGATGAACTTTTTGTATCAATATGAAAACTAAAAATGCAGGCTTTTAAAAATATTTTCAGTAAACTATCAGAAGAATAGAAAAGATTAAAGATGTGAAATTACTGTATCTTCATGTGATATATTTTTATCTGTGTTTGCTTTAGTTATAAGTGATAGATTAAGATCAATTAAGGCTTAAGGACTGGTGCTAAAGGTGGAATTTTGGTTTTTTTTGATCATGGGGCAATTTTTATGGCACTAGGCCTGCTAGGGTCAGATGGCCTTCATCTGTCTAATGACGGCAAAAAGGATCCTAGTCCATGAGCTGGCAGGGCTGATGGAGAGGGTTTTAAACTAGGTTTAAAGGGGAAAGGGAATTAAACCAGGCTCTTTGGAGATGAGCCTAAGAGTGGTAAGCCAGAGTCAGGGGTGAAATCAGCAGCTCAGATGAAGTGCATGTGCACTAATGCACACAGCATGGGTAGCAAACAGGAGGAGCTGGAAGCCAATGTAGAGCTGGAAAGCTATGATGTAGTTGCTATCACAGAAATGTGGTGGGATAACTCGCATGACTGGAGTGCTG
The DNA here is from genome assembly GCA_013400915.1 of Pardalotus punctatus. Classification (NCBI taxonomy): domain Eukaryota; kingdom Metazoa; phylum Chordata; class Aves; order Passeriformes; family Pardalotidae; genus Pardalotus; species Pardalotus punctatus. The sequence continues at coordinate 10,444 of VZTX01000285.1, read as the reverse complement.
CAATGGATGGCTACAATGCTCTTCAGAAGAGACAGGTGAGGTAGGAGGGGTGGCTCTTTTTGTTATGGAGTCTCTTGACACTATAGAACTTGAAGTCAATGATGGCAAGGCTGAGTGCCTATGGATGAGAATCAGGGGGAAGTCCAACATGGCTGACATCTTGGTGGGAGTGTGTTATAGACCACCCAAGCAGGATGAAGAAGGGGATGAATTGTTCTATAAGCAGCTGGAGGATGTTTCAAGATTGTCAGCTCTTTAACCTGCCAGATGTCTGTTGGGAACTCAACACAGCAGAGAAGAGGGAGTCTGCGAGGTTCTTAGAGTGTATGGAGAAGAGCTTCTTGTCAAAGCTGGTGAGTGAGTCTACCAAGGGTGGGTCTCTGCTGGACCTGATGTTTGCAAGCACAGAAGTCATGTTTAATACCTTTATTTATGCTCTAGATGAGGGGATCAAGGCCACCATTAGAAAATTTGCAGATCACACCCAGCTGGGAGGCAGTGCCAATCTGCTGGAGGGTAGAACGGCTCTGCAGAAGGACCTGGACAAGATGGCTAGATGGGCCAAATCCAATTATATGAGGTTTAACAGACCAGTTGCTGGGTCCTGCACTTTGACCACAACAACCCTTCACAGCATGACAAGCTGGGGACAGAGTGGCTGGACAGTCGCCAGGCAAAAAGGCACCTGGGGGTACTGATTGACATCAGACTTAACATGAGCCAGATTTGTGCACTGGTGGCCAAGAAGGCCAATGGCATCCTGGCCTGTATTAGGAACAGTGTGGCCAGCAGGACTAGGGAAGTGATTCTTCCCCCTGTACTCAGCACTGGTGAGGCTGCACCTTGAGTACTGTGTCCAGTTCTGGGCTCCTCAATTTAAGAAGGATGTTGAGATGCTTGAATGTCTCCAGAGAAGGGCAACAAGGCTGGTGAAGGGTCTGGAACACAAGTCCTATGAGGAGTGGCTGAGGAAGCTGGTGTTGTTTAGCCTAGAGAAGAGCAGGCTCAGGGGAGGCGTTATCACTCTCACATCTACCTGAAAGGAGATTGTAGCCAGGTGGGAATCCATCTCTTCTCCCAGGCAACCACCAATAGGACAAGAGAAGAGTCTTAAGCTGTGCCAGGGGAAGTTTAGGCTGGATATTAAGAAGTTCTTCACAGAAGGAATAACTGGGGATTGGAATGCGTACTGCCCAGGGAGATGGTGGAGTCAACATCTCTGGAGGTGTTTAAGATAAAGTCTGGGTATGGCACTTAGTGACATGGTCTAGTTGACAAGGTGGTGTTAGGCCATAGGTTGGACTTGAAGATCTCAAACAACCTTTCCAACCTAGTTAATTCTGTGATTCTATGATTCTATGTCATAGTGCTCTTTCAAGCATGAGAACATGGAAAATGATACCATTTTCCACAGTGTAAAATGTCTTTGACTGGAAAAAATTTGATGATTTTGTGTGTACATCCTGCTCCTTGTTATGAGAATAAACTTGGAGAAATTGAGCTTTGGAATTCAGAAAGATTTCTCCTCTACTGTTAAAACATTTATTTTGCAGGGTGATGTTCAAATGAATAAAGTTTATCTTAATGTTTTCTTAAAGGCCTGAAGAGTTGAACAGCACAGATACTCAAGAAAATATACCCCAGTGTTTCATGTTTCTTAAGACTTTTTACCCCCTAAAGTTGAAACCTAAATCTTTTGCAACTTAAACCCATTACTGTTTACACTTTCTACAACAGAAATAAAGAGTGGTATTTCTTACTTTTTTTACAGAGATATGGTTTCTGGATTTGAAAATTATTGTCATGCATCTGCTTAGGCTTTTCTAAATTTCTTTCAGTCTTCTTGTAGCTTATACTTTTATAAAGCTCTCATCTTCCCTTCTTGCACAGCTCTGGACTTTGTATATCTTCTGCAATTTTTTTAGAGTATATTACACAAAATAAGGCATACAGCTCAAAGTGGGACCTTTCTATTTGCATATCTAAGATGATATTACTCAGGCTTTATTTCTGCCTCTAAGTATTATTAAATTATCCTTTTCTACCTTCTGATTTCTGTACCTTTTATATCTCATCTGAATTGTATTTTAAAAAATACAGTGTGTTGTTTTTCAGACGATGTGTCAGTTAGCCCAAGTAATTTTGAATTCTATTCTGCTCTTCAGCTTGCATTTTCTCCAGCCCTGAGGATACTGATATTAAACACACTCTCAGCATTATATTTATTGGTTAATTAATGAGAATAGTAAAGTACTGAAACTAAAACCTGAAGAAACCTTTTTGTTGGGAAGTAATAGTTACTACTCTGAATACAGACATTTAAAGTTTATGGCACATTCAACTAGACTGTGATTTTCTCATCTTGCTCATGAGCATGTAAAGAAAAATAGTATCAATAAGTTTTGTAAAACTTACAGGTTCTAGTGGCTGCCTTTTTTGTATTCATACGGCTTGATAAAATGTTTTACTAGAATAATAGATTGATTTCACATTCCCCATTCTTTGTAAAGTACAGCTGACTCTTTCCATGTCTCCTTGCGATTTTTTGAGTCGTAAATAGTATTTGCCTCTTTGCCTGCCTCAGTGTTCCTACTGAGGGTTGCAATCGCCTGGTGCTGTGTAATGACTTGATTTTGGTTTTGATGGGTTTTAGAAAAGAACTGCTAATGAGGATGACATTGCTTTAGTCCAGTTTACGAAATATTATGTGGTAAATTAGGGAATATGCAGCCAACTTGGAAAATTTAAAAATATTTTTTCCTATCCTTGTTTGAGATGTTACTGTAAAATCACTAACATTACATTGCATTAGCTGTTCGATTTGGAATTGGTATTTTGTAAGAAGACAAGAAAAGAAAGCCCTTCATTTGTCTGACTTCTTAGTATTGTCACAGGCGTACGTGATTCTATGCAACTGTGAGCACTAAATTAGAAAACACATCCAGTGCTCTTGTTTGCAAAGAAAATCTGGAAAATATAGCCAAACGTGATGACTTCATGTCTTTGACTGTGAAGGCAGAAAATATAACCTATAGATACAGAAATGATTATTTAATCTTGGGAGGCTATGCACTTCTAAAAATCATCACTGTGCAAGAAAACATGACCTTGTCTGAAAAGGTTATGTGCTACTGTTGCCAGAATGATTTTTGCTTTTATATATTGTCTATATTCTTTACACATATATTTGTAGCTCTGTAGCCCATACTTTTCCCAATACTTTCCCCTACCTTTTCCTTAGGCAGAAAGACAAAATATATTCCAGAGCTCCAGGCCCTGGGGGGTACAAGATCCTATCCTATCTTGGTTCTTCCTGGGAGCCAACATTAAAATCAGTTCTTCAAGACACATTTTTATAAACAACGTTTAATCCTTATCTAAGGGGGGGTGGGATTCAGAGAGGGTTGAAAGGGGGGGTGTTACCTTACCACTTATGTCTCTAATTGGTGATTTTTGTCAAATATGTTAATTTGCTAAGCTTATAAAACTGTATTCACCCCATGTGGGGTCTGATGGTGACCCACTCTGCCTTCTCCATGAAAATAAATGACATTAATTGGGTTAAATTTCCTCACCAGGACAGTGAGCCTGAGGGGTAGGGAGAAGACAAGACTGGGGATTCCCCCACTCTTCCTTGCTGTTTGAGTTGTCTGTCAAAGTTTTGGTTACTCCCCTCTCCCCTCCTAGTTTACGCCCCTTTCCCCTCCTAGTTTACGCTCCTTTCCCCTCCCAGTTTACACCCCTTTCCCCTCCCAGTTGTTTTATATGTATTGGGTTACTTTCATATGCATTAGTTGCTGGAAAGTTCTCTGTTCTCTGTACTCTCATTGGGTCATTCAAATGTACCCCTCCCCTTGTTTCATTTCATTGGACACTTGCCCTTATGTAATCCTTTCCTGTTGGCTGATCTGTTGTTCCTCCCCTTAGACCGCCCCTTTCTGCTCCCCTTAAAACCCTCTGTAACTGACAGCCCTTTGTTCTTTTGATACCACCCATCCTGTCCTTATTCTCCCATTGGGGAATAAAGGCTTGGTCTCCATGGCAACCAAACCCTTCCTGTCTCCTTTATCTCTGTGGCATTGCTGTGTTGTTACCGCTTGCTGCCAGACCTAGCTGAGGTGTTTGTGAAAGGCTCCAGGCTTGTGAGCAGCAGCCAAATATCGCATTACAAAGGACACTTAAAAACGGTCTCTGCCAAGGCACACGTGTCCAAGTCGCGTGCTGATCAACCAGGCGGTCAAGCGGGCAGTGACAGTGTGGGTGGGCATTTGTGGATATTTTCCATATCTGCCCCATGGAGGCCTCCAATAAAGACCAGCCTTTATATTACCTCCTATACTAATATTATCTTGAAAGTGTGTTGTTTCATTTCTAGGTTCTTTAAGGCATCACTAGAAATAAAACTATATGGAGTGTCTGTCTTTTGGGACCAGGTCTGCCTTCTTCCCATTCTGTGTTCTTCAAGAAAGGGTGCTGTGCTGTAGTCTCATTTAGCTATTCTTCTCAAGATCCTCTGTGCATTGGCCATGTAACAAAATGGAGCCAGTACTGTTTCTGCTTACTGACTTTCTGCTATTGAACATAAAAAACAGTTTCAGTCCTCTAGAAAATGTGGGGGTTCAGAGCGTTGCCACAGAAACAGATAGCTGCAGTGATCTTTTAGCTTTAGTTAGTGTAAAACCTTGGGAGAAACAAACAAGTTGCATCTAGCAAGAGCTGAGAGACAAAAGAGTAGGGTAAGGCTGTATTTATCCTATGCATAGTAGTTAACAGACGATTAGGAGAGGAGATTGTAATCTGTAGCTATTAGAAATGCAAAACTTAATCCTAGAAGCCCTGCGGTTGTAACTGCTGAGCTGCTGGCTTTATAACAGTATATAAAGATGTGCCTTCTACAATAAATTTGGCTTTGCATATACCTAACGAGGTCCATGTATCAATCAATGACAAGAAACCAGATCGGCAGTTGGTTCTGTATTTAAATACCTGGAATACATACTAATTTTCCCTTTTACTAGTTACTATTCAAGGGAATGCAACTTTGGATATAGCAGAAAGGGAAGTGACTTTTAAGAACAGTGCAAATAAAAACAAAGATGCATCAAAATTTATTTTTAGAAACAAACATGTGGAAGTGGGTTCCTTTTTATAAGATTTTTGATGATGTATGACAGATGCTTGATATAATCTGTAATGTTATGCTGTTTTTTTACTATAACTCATATCATGCAAAGAATATAAAAAGACTTAGAGAAAAGAAAGGAATTTTGTTCAAGATCCACTTTTTAAAGGAAACCTTTTACTTGCAATGTTAGAACTCATTCTGGCAGACTTTAACTGAATTATGAGAATTGCAAAAAAAACCCATACCGAACACATATCTATAAAAGCTTTATGCTGTGATTCTTGTGATATTTTGAGAGAGTAGATATCTATTTCTCAAAATAAAATCTGCTGGCTAGGCCTATAAATTGGGGCCAATGAAATAGCAAATTATGTCCTGCAGTCATCTGAGCAATCTCAAACAGAAAAGTGCAGCTGCTTTCCAGTTACAATAACAAAAATGTTTTCTGTTTTGTCTATTAAGAAAGATGATGTAGCATTTATTTTAATTTGGTAATCTGTTCAAGTATCAAAAGAAAGTTACAGTTCTACATTAAAAAAATTTAATGAAGTATATTTGTCTAATTTATATTTTAATTAAATAGGTTTTTATATTGCAAGCCATAATTAATAAGGTTGACTTATATGAGAAAAAGGGAGCAGAAGCTACAGTTAATGCCAGCTGCAGTGGCAGTTTTTGACTAGAGATGATTACTGTTGACTTGCATCATAATATTCATCCACATTGAAGGTTTTGAACTGAAGCTGAACTTGCAGATTTGGGCCCGTGTTGCCACCTCCTCTGAATTTTCTTTGTATAAAGCTAGCTACAGTAAACTAAAAGGAAAGCAAAAAGGCTTAACTGACATTTAGGCTTAAACATATTTAGAGGAATTGGACTTTGGGATTTTGCTGAATGATGGGTCATCAAATGAATGAGAAAGAAAGCAGGATTAAGAAAAGTAGCAGTGAAACTGACATGAAATAAAAGTGATGATATGAATTGGTAGCATTTCAAAACTACATTTTTTTCAGAAGAATTTACACAATATAATGAATCAGCATTTGTTCTCCATTCCTCACACGGTGAAATAAATTGTGTGCAACACTCTGAATGAGTCTGATTAAGTTGCATGTAAGGGAATTCCTCCGTGAATATCCTTTGTGTGGCCTTCACACCTGCTGAGCGAGGAGAAACATAACAGTTTCTTTCATTGCTCCAGTTAATATGTGTCACAAAGGTGACATCATTGCTACCACAGACACTAACTTGTGGCTCTGGAGCCAGTCTTTCAAATTCTTTGACAGAGAAATATCTGAAATATGCTAATTAACTTGCCAGATTCAGTTTGCAGCTATATGGTAGGTTTATATAACTTCTTCAAGAACAGTTATCATTGTTAGCCATTTATTTTTCAAATAGAGATGTGACTGCTATGAAAAGTGCTAGTCTGAGTCCTAAATGAACTTCTGCAATATATCTGAGATCTGAGTCTCAATGACAGGGTATGCAAAGCTTTGACTGTTTCTCAAACCCCCAAAGAACCCCAAAGATTGCCCTAGTGAAGAATGAGTTTCCAACTTTATGAGCAAGCAAAAGAAAAAAGTCATTAAGTGAGACTTGCAAGTACAGATCAACAACAGCATGTTGTTCTTGGCTTTCAAGAAGTATCGTGGTTTGACCCTGGCCAAATGCCAGGGACTTATGACGTCTGCTTTCTATGCTCTCTCCTGCTGCATTTATGCATCAAACTAACACAAACACACTGGACTCATGAGTTGAGATGAGGCAGTGATGGGGAGGGGATACATGAAACACATGAGCAAACAGGTGAGAGACTTAAGTTGCAAAGTGATTTATTAAGCTAACAGAGTCGGAGGATAAATGAGAGGTAAAAATAAGCTCTTAAGACACCATTTTTTTACTCACCCCCCTTCCCTCTTAAGACACCATTCCTCAGCTCACCCTCTCCCCTCCTTCAAACAACCCGCAACTCCGGGTGGGGGGCAGGGTATGGGGTTTTTTCTTAGTCAGTCCATCACCACAATTCTTCTGCTACAAACACTGTTTCTCTACTCACCCCTCTCCCTCTTAAGACATCATTTCTCAGCTCACCCCCCTCCCTCTTTCACACAAACCAACAGCTCCAGNCTGGACTCCATGGGCTGCAGGGGGACCACCTGCTCCCCCCATGGTCTTCACCATGGCCGGCAGAGTGTTTTCAGCTCCTGCACCTGGAGCACCTCCTCCCCCACCTTCTCCACTGACCTTGGTGTCTCCATGTTGTTTTCCCTCACATATTTTCATTTCCTCCTCCTCCTCTGGCTACAAAGAAGTGCGTGCACCCATTGTTTTGATTTCTTCTCAAATATGTTTTCACAGAGGCGTAACTAACATCTCTACTGGCCCAGTTTTGGCCAGCAGCATGTCCATCATTTTCAGAGCCAACAGAGATTGGCTCTGCTGGACAGGGTGAAAAACTTCCAGAACCTTCACACAGGACACACGGGAGCCATCTTTGTGCCCCTCCCTACCCACTAGCAAAAACTGGGCCAAGTAAAACCACCACAAGAAGTCTTTCTACATTGTTGCAATTGAAACTATAAGAATAGGAAGAAGACTGTGTATGAGAATGAAGAAGAAATAATTGAAGAGCAAAGTGGGGGATGAGGAAATCCATTGCACACTTTGTAAACTTTAAATTTCAGTACAAATTTCATTTCTTAATTCTGGAATTTCTTGCTTAATGTAATTTTTGTTTCTGTATGCATAAATAGCAATTATGAGAGAGTAATCATTATGACTTTTTATAATAATGAAGAATTAATTTCCACAAGTTGCAAAACTTAGATAATATGGGGAATGGGAACTTGCTTTATTACATAGCAAATAAATGAAAGTGGCAGATGAGTTTAACAAAGAATGTGAACTGTAGCAGGAAAAAAGTTGGAAAAAAAAATCAATCAATCATTTTCCTGTGGAAATGCCCACTTGCCAATTTAGGACTCTGTCTTTTCTTCTCTATTTTTATAAACCATTTAAAAAAAATATTATCTTTGCTAACTGGAGTTGCAGGGAGCAGTGATAATGCACATTTAGCACATATAACAACAATATTAAAAGAACATGTTTTCAAGCTCATGTTTTTTGACTTATGTTGGGGGGTAACAGGATATTGGCAATGTCTATAAATAAAAGCTGAACCATACTTTGTTCTGCACTACAAAGCATTATAAAATGGTCTAATAAATTATTTTAAATAAATCTCTATTAAAGTGCAATCGTCTGTGTGCTACTTATTGTCAGATTGAAGCCATTTTATGCTTTTTATTGTGGGTGTTCCTCTGAGAAGTGAATTGTACTTTGCCTCAGTTCTTGAGGGAGTCAATGGGAATATTTATTCATTTTGTTTAATCTGAATTACTCATTAGTGAGCGGGAAGAAGAGTCTGGTTTTATACACTGTCTAATGGGATCTGTGCATACGAAATTTCTCAGTATGCAGACAGGTTTCCAGGACTTGGAATTATTTTTTGTAATATACCTCAGTGATGTCCAGAAGTAGAAGAGAAGGAAAAATGCTGTATGAATTTTTGTCTGCTTTTGGGACCTAGACATTCTGTGTATATTGATTTTCTTCACTGCAGATACTTGTTTAAACTGAGCCAGCAAAACTCTTTCTTGTTTCATCACACAGCATGTCATTAGAAATTACAATGGGGACTGTACTTATTAATTTGCTGGGCTTCCTATAACTCTTACACCAACATGTGCAATAATACATAGAACATCCTAATTTTGGGTGCAAAGTAAATCCTTGCTTTCAGGCCTGGTACCCAAAATACATTATTTGATTTTTTCCCCCATCTCCATTATAACATGAATCTCTTTTTCTTTCCTCTCAAACAAAAAAAAAAAAAAGACACAAAAACCTGACTAAAAAAGAAGACAGGTGAAAATTATCACCAACTTTCATAGTGAGTATTTCTAGTAGACTTTTTCTTCTTAGCTCCCTGTGTCTGAGAAATTCTGAGCATTTTGTGTACAGCTATTTGTTCACGGAAAATATTACTTTTTTTAAAAATTATAATATATTAAACATCCTTAATAAGTATACCCTATTATGGATAGTAACAGAAAGATTCATATATATAGTTTGTAAATAAAAACTAATTTTTTGAAAATAGATAGTTTCCTTTGATCAGCTATTCTTTGAAGAATGCTTTCTCCTATACACTTTCATTTTGCTGCCACAGGGTCAGATGCCAGTTTCCACACCTAAAGCATTTAAATTGATTCTGAGCTTTGCTTGACTGTACTGAAAACCGCTACAGTCTAGGTTTTTTCCCACAGAAGACTGCCTACCAAAAGTTTACCTAAACTCAAGCTTAGCTCCCAATTCTGTTATTCTGAATTTGAGTGCTGAAACATGAAGTTGCAAACAAAAATTATTGCATTAAATCACATTTTCCATTCAAATGAAAACCTTTTGAGCTTATTTTTTTATAAAACTTCTATCATTTGTTTATGGAAAATGGCACGTGCAAGTAAGAGAACCACAAGATGTTGAACATCAATGTATTCTGAGGCTCTTGTGCAAACAGAGTATGCTAATCTTGGATAAAGAAAGGTTTTCATGTATTAGGCTAGACCATGCTGATATCACTCTAGCCCTGCCATAAAGATGATATAGCACTTTCAGTGCTTATCTGGGTACTTTCCTGGAGTCTATCTTCAAGCTTTCTACAAAGAAATTATTTTTGTTTAGAGGCAAAGTTAGGGTCTGGAGATAAAGATTTAGTGGTAAAGTTTGGATTCACTTAGGAGTACAACTTACCCAAGTGAGACATGAAAAATTCAGTGGAAATCAGGCATACCATATTTGCAAAATGGCACAAATATGAACACTTGAATGCTAATTATTTTATAATAAAAAGGAACATTGTTACAATAGTAAAAATATGAAAGGAACTCTGTGTATATCTGCTAGGTGTTAATCAGATGAAATTGAATCCCCTTATGCTTTTATCCTAAGTCGTCTGCACTTCGCTCCCAAGCTGCTCGGTCACATCTGCCGTGCTGATAATCCTAGAAGTCATAGTTTGGGGGTTTAGCAGGTCTGTGCTGAACAGGAAACTGCTTTTAAATCTTCCCCACAAGAGGGATTTCCCAAGGTCAAAATCTTCACATGCAGCCTTTGCTTCTGCCTGGAGCCTGGGCTCATGGGAATCCCTGAGAGTATGGCAGATGTGAAGTAAGCAGCTGCTCAAGTAAGACATCAAATGTTTTAGGAGATTCATTGAAGTGAAACACAGAGGTTTTTTTAAATACTTAAATGTAG